>SNQJ01S0038159.1:9930-19984 GCA_010110895.2 Picea sitchensis | reverse complement strand
AGAGGACGGCCGCGAAGAGGCTCTCCATGGCATCCTCCTCGGCCCCGTGCCTCTGTTTCTCCCCCTGGTTCTCCCTCCACGATCTCCTCGCCGCCTCTGCAGTCTGAGCTAGAACCTCTCGCCTCCTCCACCCCGCCTGCCTCCCAGTTTGAATGCTTAGCCATTATTGACAGCTCGCCAGGCTCTTCTTCATGTTATCTTGCCGTCCCACCGAACTACAGAACCATCGAACCTTCCCTTGCACCGGTAGCAGGCTCCTCACAGCCTCCCATGGGGGCACCACCTCATGTTCGAAGAGCCCAAAACAACACTTGCGCGTCTACCGACTCCATCCCTAACTCGCAACTGAAAAAAAGTTTAACCATTCTCTATGGCCTGGCCTTCAAACTCCATCAGGGAATGGAGGACCTCCAATTCCAATTGCAGATGATGGACGGAAAGGTCTCGACCCTCCTTCAGATTTTATCCACCTTCCAAGATGCTTTCCCCACCAACCCAGAAGGCACGGCTTCAGCAGAGGAACCCCATGTAGAGGGCGACGACATAAATGCTCAGCCGCAACGTTCAATAGAGGTCGTTGTGGAGCAAGTCAAGCATGAGGACACGGAGGCGGCGACAACTACAAGCCAACATGTGTACAGTCCGCCTGGAGAAACCCTGCCAGTTGCCAACAGGCACGAGAGCAACGTGGACGCTGACATGCATTTGGAAGGCAAAGGGACACCTGTTGAAGAGGAGCCTTGGTACGCGGCCGTTCTAGCCACCTGACCAGGTTACTTGCCAAGTGTTTGACCCCACAGGGGTTCTTTCTTTTTAATAGTTTCTTCTTTTAGCTGTAGCTTAGTCAGCTTAGTTCTATTCTATAAGACTATTAGACTATCAAATGCTAGACTTACCCGGCTGGCTGAACTGGTTTCCCCTCTATTGAGGCAGTTAAGTAACTACAATGCGGGTTGTTTTCAAGTTTTTGTACCTCTGGTCTGGTTTTTTGAAGACCCTTTATATATAAAATCTCTTAAAAAAAAAATGTAACCAAATACTTTAATTAATAGATTACATTTATACATTATTATTATCTAATAGATTTCATTAATTTATATACATTAATATAATATTAATCTAATAATTAATTAATACATTAATTATGTATTAATATATTAATGGTGGTTCTTTAGGTATGTTGGTCTCAACTAGCAACAACCACTTTATAAAAATGATCGATATAAGTCAATATCATTAATTTGAAAAGGTGAATAAATGACGTATATAGGGAGATATCAACCACTTTTATAAAGTAGTTGTTGCTAGTATTAATGGTTTTGGTAAGAGTTACATATCTTTATATTATTCTAACCTACTTCACAAAAACTGTAAAATGAAAATACATTCTTCAACCTATTCCACAAAAACTATTGTAAAATGAAAATACAAAAAATACAACCTTCACCATCTCTTTGACTTTAAATAAACATAGGAAATTGACTCCCTCCCAGAAATTTGACTATTCAAATTTCAAGAAGTATACATATCCTACTAGTTGAATTTGAATCTATGAACTCACCCCAACATATCATATCTCTATGCATTGCAATCTCTCCAGTGTGGCCATCAAAGTTCTAGCGAATATGAAATTTCATAGAAAGGATTCTGCATGCTCTCTGCAAATCGGCCATACCATTACCCTAACTGTTGTTGTGATCATCACTTTTCAGAGACAGATTTGCAATGCCCAGCTGCCGACAACTAAATGCAACAACGCTATGTACACAAATGGCAGCCAGTTTGAGAGCAATCTGAATAGAGTTTTTGATATGCTTCTTCAACGCACGACCACGACTGGGTTTAACATTTCTGTGTATGGCCAAAGTCCTGACCAAATATATGGCCTGCTCCAATGCAGGACAGACAAGACAGTGAACCAATGCTACAGTTGTTCACAATTCGCAACGACACACGTTAGACAAATTTGCGGGAATACCGTTGGTGGTAGTATCTGGCCTTTTGAGTGCTTCTTACGTTATGAAAACTATAGTTTCATCGGACAACTGGACGAGGATGTAGGCTATACCTACCTGGAGGGCAATAGCTCCAAACCTGCTGGCTTTGACGCTGCTGTTGAGAAGCTCTTGTACNAACATATCATATCTCTATGCATTGCAATCTCTCCAGTGTGGCCATCAAAGTTCTAGCGAATATGAAATTTCATAGAAAGGATTCTGCATGCTCTCTGCAAATCGGCCATACCATTACCCTAACTGTTGTTGTGATCATCACTTTTCAGAGACAGATTTGCAATGCCCAGCTGCCGACAACTAAATGCAACAACGCTATGTACACAAATGGCAGCCAGTTTGAGAGCAATCTGAATAGAGTTTTTGATATGCTTCTTCAACGCACGACCACGACTGGGTTTAACATTTCTGTGTATGGCCAAAGTCCTGACCAAATATATGGCCTGCTCCAATGCAGGACAGACAAGACAGTGAACCAATGCTACAGTTGTTCACAATTCGCAACGACACACGTTAGACAAATTTGCGGGAATACCGTTGGTGGTAGTATCTGGCCTTTTGAGTGCTTCTTACGTTATGAAAACTATAGTTTCATCGGACAACTGGACGAGGATGTAGGCTATACCTACCTGGAGGGCAATAGCTCCAAACCTGCTGGCTTTGACGCTGCTGTTGAGAAGCTCTTGTACAAATTGTCAACTGAAGCTGCAAATGGAACGAAACGATCTGCTTTCGGTACAACTGCAGACTCGTTGTCTCGAAAGATTTATGGTCTGGTCCAGTGCACGAGAGATCTATCTACCGACAACTGCACAACATGTCTGTCGAATAAAATCAATGATATTTTTACATCTTCTCCTGCAACGGAAGGAGTTCAGCTTTGGGGGCAGAGCTGCATAGTTCGTTATGGATTATCTCCTTTCATGAATTCCACTGCGCTTGCACCACCCACTAAGGAAACACCACCGATTAGTAGTAGAGGCAAGTCTTCAAACAAAACACTCATAATTTCAGGTGTTGTCGGTGGCTTGGTTCTGGTCTTGATCGTCTGCGTGTTTGCAACGAGGAGAAGACTGAAGTCTGCCATATTTGGAAGGGGACGTGAAGGTATTGTTTTCTTCACAGTAACACCCTTCAATTTTTTGGTTGTAGTTCTGTACTCATTTTCTAAAATACCGTTTAAACTTAGTGTCACAATAGAGGATTCTTAGAGGAGTAGAGAGTAGACAATAACTATCACTGAGCTCTATATAATGAGCTACAAATGTATTGTATGAGGAATTCAGTATTTTAATAGAGATATAGAGTTATGTCTATCTCATTTATTAATTTGGTATCAGAGCTTAAGGGATGGGCGTGACTCCCTCACGGGAGTGCCCAGGATCTTGAAAAAGCCTACTGTAGGTGTAGATTAGGCGGAGGAGTAGAGAATAGACAAAGTCGTGAACAACCGTGGAGAGAAAGGAGCTGCTGCTGCCATACAATTTGTTTGGAGCCGCCTGCCAAAGGAGAGCCGCCTTTGCCTACTTGTGAACAACCCGCGTGAGAGCTCGTCGCTTTATGCGAGAAAGTCGTTGTTCTTGAATGGCGAGGGTTCGAGTCCCGACGGGGCCAAGACGCCGTGTTCGACCCCGAGAAGCACGCCTTCGAAGATGAAAGGGAAGGAAGAGTACAGAGAAGGCGGGGACGATGTTGTCAAATCTGCCAGGGCGAATGGAGGAGCCGGTCCAGCAGGTCGGAGTAGCTTGCGACTTTGTGTTGTCAAGGATCTTTCAGCTCATGATGCTGTGATGCGTATCATGCGCAAAGATAATTTCTTAATTGGGATGTTGAACAAGGGTGTGCTTGCCATGCCGATTCCTCGGTGGGTTCCTGGTGCAGGTCCTGTGGTTCATGAAGCCAATGGCACTGAGAATCGCCGGATGTTGACAAAGACTCTGGAATGGACCCTGAACTGGTGTATATTGCACAACATGTTTGACAGGAATTTTTCTATCCGAACAGATTTCATCAATAACCCTATGTTGTTGAGGAAGAGGCTTATAGCTGTTGGTTTTGGAATGCTCATACTCTCTCCATTTCTTATTATTTTCATGTTGGTATATTTCTTTTTAAGGCATGCAGAATAGTTTTTCAACCGTCCGAACACAGTGGCATGTATTTGTATCTGGATGAGCAGTTACACGGCATTTTCACAGAATGCAGAGCCGTTGGCCGTCCGGATCAGCTGCGGTTCATGGGAGAACACGTACACCCCCGCCTCCTCCGGCTCTAATTTTTCTGTTTGGGACCCGATGGATTCTGAGTTTCTATTGGCCCTTCGGTTCCAGGAGATGCTGGAAAACGAGTTCTCGTCGGCCCCTAAAAGCGAATGGCAGGATGCCCAACAGGATTTTGACGAAACGACATCGGTTACAGATGATTTGAGTGGCCAAAATAGCGGTTCCGAGCAGCAGGAGTGGTCTGATACGGAAGAATTTGGCTCTTGTGAGGAGGAGGAGGAAGGGAACTGGCGAGATGCAGAAAAAGAAGAAGAATACAGTGACTTGAGTTTCTGCAGTTTTCCCGATTGCAGAGATTCCTCGGACCTCTCCGGATCGATCGCCAGAGGGTCTCGTTTGGACAGCTATTATAAAATGGTATTTAAGGGCATGTCTGAAATTCGGTCCGGTGAATCGGGTCTGAGTTCCTCTGGCATAGGAGTCGTCGTACAGAGCCCCGATGGGGATAACTTGATGCAGGTGCAGAAGAAATTGGATTTTTATGTTGATAGAACAGTGACCGAGCATCTGGCCCTTATGGATGGGTTATTGGCAGCTTTGGAGCTAAGGGTTCCTCGGATTCAGGCCTTTACGGATTCGGATCTCGTGTATGACCAGATAGCCCGAGGCCAGAAGCTTCAGAATCAACTGTTGATAGCAACGAGGCAACGCATTCTGGAACATGTTCGGAAATTGGATAACTTTGTCTTGACACTTATTCCTAATGATTTGATTGGCGAGTGCGTGATCTGTCTGCCCGTGAGTCCGAGACAGAGATATAGCTTCCAGCTAGAAGGAAGAGTAAGCCCGAGGAGAGGGCGAGGTTGAAGGGCGTGTGACAAATCGTTGTCCATGATATTGCACAAGATTCATTTTTTGAGTTGTGGAGAGGAGCTGCAATTGCTCTCGTTGGAGGTGTTTTTTTTTTTTTTTTTTTTGGGTTGTTGTTGTTTGCGCCATTACATGGAGGTGTTATAGCGAAATGAAGTGAGGTGTACGTGCTCATTTTGATTGTGAAAAGTTTGTAAGACATGTAATTGAAAGCAAGTCTATTTTGATGTAGTGGTCCTAGAGAATACTATGTATGTGACCTATTGTATACCCCCTAATGTGAAAAGTTCGTGGTAATCTAGAAACCACTATGTAAAGCATGGTTACAGGTAATCCGAGAAAACCTGATGCATGGTTGAGAGTAATCCGAGAAAACCCAGAGCATGGTTATTGGTAACAGTACCTGGTGCATGGTTGAGGGTAATCCGAGAAAACCCAGAGCATGGTTATTGGTAAGCCGACAAAAACCCAGGTTGATGATGATGTAATGAAGGGGGAGCTATGAGGAAGAATGGTTGAATGAACCATGTAGCTGAAAATAATTCCTATAGAACTGGCAGTGGTGGCTGATGACCCGTGTACTCCGGTAGATGGATTTCTCTTTATATGGACGTCAATAATCAATGCAGGTACAAGAGGAAGCACACTAAGATATGACCACATAGATATTTAGATAAGTAGTCATTAAATGAGAGTGTTGGAATATATAATTCCTACTTATCTAATATACTTGCTAATGTATTGAGAGGTAGAGTTAATCTCTACCTGAGATGTGTGATCCTATTATTAAGAGATTGTTAGAGAATTAGATTTGTGAGATCCTTGTTTGATGTGTGGTTGAGATATTCTCTCAACCTCCCCAGTTATCTTTAGAATAAGTTAGATCTCATAACTATCACTGAGCTCTATATAATGAGCCACAAATGTATTGTATGAAAAATTCAGTATTCTAATAGAAATATAGAATTATGTCTATCTCATTTGTTAATTACGAACCCACCATCGCCTCAGAATCCAATCTGAACCAAGACTAAAAAACTCCAATAAATTATCTCAGCAAATTATTGATTAGCATACCCATCTAAATCCTGAGGTTTGATCCACTGAACACAAAGGTAACGGTGGATATGTGTCAGTGCTCATATTCAATACACTATGAAAATTAATACACCCAGTGCCCATATTCAATACACTATGAAAATTAATACACCCAGTGCCCATATTCAGTACACAATTAGAATTAATATACCAGCACATACACATAGGCGCGCACACACATAGAGTTAATGGGTAAATTTAACACACCGTTACACAGGCGCGCACACAGAGAATTAATGGATTACCCGGCCTTTTAATAAAAATTACTTTTCGAACACAATTTTCACAGATATTCTTAAAGAAACCTACGAAATAATTGCGAGCTGCAAATTAAGCACCATTCAACTTTTGCCCTAATATTTTCTGACGTGGTCGTCTATTTGGCCTATTTTGTAGGTCATGGGCAAGTCGAGGAAGAGACACCAATCAGTCGTGAGCAAATATCATTTACGATGGAAACATTGCAAGCTGCTACGCAAAACTTTCATGATGATAACAAGCTCGGAGAGGGAGGATTTGGCCCTGTATACAAGGTTACAGAGGCAAAGAAAGCTTCTATTAGTTTTTACAATCTTAAATTCTAGTGCCAGCTTGAAAAAAATGTTGTAGGACGGCAATTAAGCTTAAATACTTTTCAAAATTTTCAAACGGATGTTTTCGCTGAATCTCTTAGGGAGCTACTCCTGATGGAAAAGAAATCGCTGTGAAGAAGTTGTCCTTAAAATCTATGCAAGGAAAGAGAGAGTTCCTGAATGAAGTTAAACTAGTGGCCAAAATTCAACATAAAAATCTTGTGAACCTGATGGGCTGTTGCGCAGAGGGATCAGAAAGATTGCTTGTCTATGAGTACTTACCGAATAAGAGCCTCGATAAAATCCTCTTCGGTGAGTAACTTCCATTTTATCATGTATGTAGATAAAAAATATGTGTTTTAACAGACTTATTTAGTTCGTGATAATTAATTGGTGTGGATATGGATACAGATCCAAACAAACGCATCCAGCTTGATTGGCAGAAGCGTTACAACATCATACTGGGAGTAGCTCGTGGACTTCTCTATCTTCACCAAGATTCTCAACTGCGGATTATTCATCGTGATATTAAAGCTAGCAATATTTTGTTGGACGAAAACCTGAATCCTAAGATAGCAGATTTCGGCTTAGCAAGACTTTTTAATGAAGACGAAAGTCACGTCAACACAAAAGTTGCTGGAACTTAGTAAGATTTCAATAGTCGTCGTTCTCACACAGTGTCCAAAGCTTTTAACAATTAGGAATGGATATGTTTTACTCTATGCTGATTTGGTTTCAAAGAGAATTGACAGTATTGTAATCGTACTTTATGCCAATGTTTGTTTCTGTGGATTTACATTATCGGTCGGTCAACTTTTTATTTTCTAGATTTCAGGATTAGGGTGTCCTTTTTATTTTATAATTACTAAATTCTTCAACTTTCCCTCACACGCTGTAATTTCGATATGCAGCGGATACATGGCACCAGAGTATGCTTTGCATGGGCAGTTATCTGTAAAAACTGATGTCTATAGTTTTGGTGTTCTTCTTCTGGAACTTGTCGCAGGAAGAAAGAACACTGATTTTAATCTCTCACCTGAAATGCAGATGCTTTTGGGATGGGTGAGATTCAGTTTCCGTCGCTGTATCCAACTGAGCATAACTAAGTTATCGAGACCATGTTATTATGTTAATCTGAGTAACGGTTTAGCTAAGTAGGAGAGTAGCGGTTTCACTGTTAATATATTTTGATATGAACTGAACACCTCGTCTATTGACTTCATACTAATCCACAATAAAACTAAACTAAGGCTGATTTAATTAAAATGACTGCCCGTTGGAATGATGCAGGCATGGAAGTTATACGGAGGAGGAAATGGTAAGCAGATCATTGATCGAGCAATAATTGAAACATGTGATGTGGAGGAGGCGTTGAGATGCATCCATGTCGGTCTTTCCTGCACACAAGCCGACTCATCACTTCGTCCACCAATGTGTACAGTCACTATGATGCTTTCCACTGATTCTGTCACAACGTTACCGGATCCCACAGAGCCACCTGTTTTCGCTCAAAATACGAAGTCCACTGGATTGTCACATGCTTCTGCAAGGATGTCATCCCCTTCATCAATTACTGAATTGGTACGGAGGTAATTGCTTTGTACCAAATATATACATCCTTTCGCGTTGTAAGATCGAGTTATGTTTAATCAAGCAAAAGTAGGATACATGTAATTGCGGTATGAACCTGGACGTTGGGAAGAGTACTTCCGTCTTGTAAGATACAGGTAATTCTGGTCTGAACCAGGTAATTCTGGTCTGAAGCAAGAAGCTAGATACAGGTAATTCTGGTCTGAACCTCAAGGTTGGGATTCCGGAAAGTGCCTAATCTTTGTTGCACACTGCACTTCTCTTCAATGGTATAGGATTATGAATACAATTTGTTGAAGTATGATGCCAATCAAATGAAGGACGATCTATGCAACTAAGTATGAAGGATCCAAGGATCCATCATCTATAATAGGTGAATTTTGTTTAATTATATTTATTTTGGTGGTAGTTTAGATGTTCTAAGTTTTGGTAGATATGCAGTTTTGGGTTTTTGGTAGATATGCAGTTTTGGGTGGGTGAGTTTTTATAATTCCAGTGTTATAGGATTTTTTTCATCAACTTCAATCTATTATTACTCTTTTCAAGTTAATATTGTAAATTATGTAATTATGTAATGTGTGAATTTAATTAGGAAGTTTGAATTTAATTACTAAGTGTTGGAAATATGTTAAAGAATTTCCATCACATGCATGTGCATGTAATCTATTTATTTATGAACTGTTAGTGTAACTATGTTAACTGAGTGATAGATGTTATATATACGAGCATACCCATAGAGATAGATGACAATGTGAGTGCAATGTACATTGTGTAAGGAGAGGTGGTTGTATGCGTGGTTGGCTATTGTAATTCTCCCTTGAACAGAAGAAGACCCCTAATCATTGCCCATAGTTTTTTTCGAATTTAGATTTCCACATAAATCTGTCAATTATGTATTTACTGATCTTGATTTCATGCATGTTTAATCTAGCTAGGTTTTACTCTAGTTTTATGTTGGGTCAACCGTCACTAATAGAAACGCTTTTATCGCATAGCTAGGGCGAGGTAAGGTTCTTTCATAAGAACTTGAAGGTAGAACAGAGGTTTTTGCTCCATTGGCGGATACAGGAGCATATTCGTTTACAGCAGCTATCTCCAGTATTCGGGGGGAATCTTACTAATCTATTCCAAGCATTTCCAAGAGCAGTTATTAGAATTGGAGTATCTGTTGGAGCACCATTGATAGTAGTTGAAATATATGAATCGATCGGTCTAGCTATCGGCAAATAATGTTTCTAGTTTTATGTGCTATGTTTTGCTTCAGCTGCTAAACACTAAGTGTATGCAAGCCCGCTCAATTCAAATCTAGGTAGTTGTTTTACTTTTCTTCTCTCATTTTCCCCTACACTCACGCCTATTCCTGAAGAAAGTCGCAGCTAGCCACAAGTTCCCTTCACACAAGGTGCAGCCAAAGACTTCGCTCGTGTGTTACTGCAAAACAGCCCAAGGGAAAACACATTTGGCTGCTTGTCGCTGCACAAAAAGCTGCGGACGAGTCCTGTACTTGAAAATTGAAGATTTTCTTATCCTCTACCTGTTCAACAAAGTGTCTTTCTACTTCGAAAGGTAAGTAGTGATCACTGATTGGCCTATGCATTTCAAGTTTTGCAAGAGGGTTAAAGAGACTTACATTACATTTTTCTATCATTTTAGAGATTTGCATTCTTTTGATCATTTGAATCGTGAACGG
>SNQJ01S0038158.1:154034-165096 GCA_010110895.2 Picea sitchensis | reverse complement strand
TTTTGGTGGCATGTTGGCCAAGTATCACTTTTGAACCTTGATTTTGAGGTGGTTCTGCTAGACAATATTTCTTCTGTTGTATCTCCCAAGTTTCGGCCCTTTTGGGTATGAAACTTTATTTTATGTAGTTCTCTGATATTTCTTCTCTGCCATGCCATAGGTCTGATCAAAATTGGATGTGCCAAGTGGAATTTATGGTAACTTCCCCACAACTTTCCAATTTTTGGCCTTTCCAGGAGATCTCACTTGTATAGCGTGCCCCACACAAAATAATTGATATAAAATTCTAAAAATCGTACTAGAAATACTACAAACTGTCCACAATCTAATGAAACTAGTCCAACTCAATTTGGATACTCTAGGAAGAGGTTATGATTGTTTTACCTAGAACACCTTCTTGAGACTAGTCAATAGGACTAGTCAGATACCCTATCTTACACAGGGTGTATCTACAAATGTAAGATGACCCAGAAGTTGAACGCTTTACCACCGATACCTTACTAATTTCTATAAATAGCCTCTAGAGTTCAGGGTCTGAAACGTTATAGAAAAGTTTTTATAGTGAAAATTCCGCAATGACTTAGTTCAGGATGATTCGAGAACCCTATTTTGTATAGGCTGTATCTCCGAAATGATAAGGCCTCAGGATATGAATTTTGAACCCAACGTACCTTGATCTGTCTACTACATATCCTCCAAGCCGTTCCTTTTGAAACTTTGTAGAAAAAAAGTTATAGCAAAAATTCCATGGTGTCTCAGGTGTAGCAGCGAAACCCCAAGACCTTGAGCTCTGATACCATATGTTAAGAACCAAATATCAATATAGCATATAAAAACCTCAGAAAAAGTACTCAACGCCTTGAAAAAGAGATAATTTCAGATAATAATCCTCTTCAAGGGGGCAACCTCCTTTTACCCCACTTAAATGTTCAAGTACGAGATGATTCAAAATGAAAATGTCTCCTTGGTATATATAGGAGACTAGGAGGTATAATTACAACTAATGGCCTAAAGATGACATAAATAAAATAAATTACCAATATAATATGCCCCAATTAAGGGGTAATTAACCAATATTAGGGCTTAACAACAATTAATTTTCTAGTTTGGGTTTCTATTATTATATAGGTGCTCCTAGTGGTTTCTCAAGAGGGGAAGTTGCATGTTAAAATAGCTTTGGCTGTGTTGTTCCTGCAACGACTTCCATTGAATTTTTATGTTTAGGGGAAATTAAATGGGCCCCATACTGAATTTTACCAACTATAAAAGAGAAGGATAGTTCCTCATATATAATGATTCTTGTGATAATTACAAAAGGGAAAAAAATCAATCACTTTTGATTTCATTGTTTTCTATGAATCTGTTGTATATTAATGATTTTATCTTAAACACTAATTGGTTTTCAACTTTGGCTTGTTTCATATTTTATTTGAATGTGACTGGCTTGTTTTCTTTGGATGATGTATATATAATGGACAAGTGTCTCAAAACTTGCTTCTTAATGGATCATAGGTTTTTCTTTTTTGGGATCGCAGAATGTTATATAACCATGTTTACAATTTTCTCGTAGGCCGTAATCTTGTTGGGAAGAACCTCGTAGGTTTTTCTTAGTGGAATCACAAGGTAACACTTTATTATGATTTCCCGTGGGATGTAGGATACAATCCTATCAGGTATCCCTTTTCACATGTTTCCTCATTGGAAGTAAATTTAACATTGTCTCATGTTTTTTTGCACCTCATGACCTGCAAGCTTAGTCAGATCACCCATTTGTGTATTTTTATCAAAAAATCATGACCTTTGTTTATCCCAAAATCTGCATCTTGCAAGCCTTGTGGAAAAAATCGTTGCATTCTTTTCTCGTTGGGGCGGTGAATTAGTTGTGTGATGATATTCCCCTTTCCTAAAACCCACAATATTTTAGGTTTTTTCTTCACTGGAAGATTCCATCAAAGTGTCAAAGTATTCTCCCAAATCCAACAAGACCTAATGATAATTAAGGGAAGTGAGAGAAGATTGAAATATGTACCTTAAATCCTTCTGTTTTTCTTATATCCCTTCCTATCGTTGTTCGTTCCAGGATTGAAGACATCCTCCCAAAGACGACATGAAACAACTTCACAGAACAAACTATAACGACATATCCATAACTATCAATTTCATATAAAATTCTAGATATTCATGAAAACCATTTATAAATGTAAACATAAAGGCATATAGATCTGAGACAAAAAGATTTCTCTTTTATTAATAACAAGATATAAAGTTACAACCTGAATCTTGTCGGCATTGTTCCATGAACCTCACATGGGTTCCTCTACTTTTACTCCAAGTGCACTATTTCTAATGTGATATCCTCACAACCAAAATGCCAATATAGGGAAAAACTATGGATTGTATAAGGAGGATGAATGGTAGGGAATGTTGAGGATGAAAAATCAGAATGGGATGCAAAAGGATTGGAATGAAAGGGATAAATTTTGGTAGAGTTCACTTTCCTCTTCTTTCATATCTCCAAATGACCCCCCGAAGGACCCTTTTATATGGAGAAAATATGGATAATTGGTTGTCAAAAGGGATACAAGAGGTAAAATAGTTATTCAACCCGACATAGCTCGTAAAATCTGCCTGAAAGAAAAACATTCTGTGAAATTTATTTCCTGATGTCCCATGTCCTCAACCCTCTAATCTCTCAACCCACTAATCCAAGGATTAGTGAAGGAATTTGTACAGGCGTAACCCCCCTTCCATATGAAGGGGTAATATTAGGTTCCTACTTGGGGACATGCGCTCTTCTCGGGAGCACATGAGAACCTCATAATCTCATCATGAAATTTGATCTTCAAAATGTAGTGCCTCCTTTCCTTTATGTTTATTCATCGTATAAAATAGTGACACATTGAAATAGAGGCCAAGTTACTTCAAGTTCAATTTCAAGGTAGGGAGTATTGAGTATGCATGCCAATATTTTGACAAAATGTTTAAGTGAGATGTGGTAACATGTACCACTGTGATATCTGGTTATGTCTGGTTATGTGCAGAATGGGAATAGAAAAGTCCTTGAAGCATTCTAATTCTTCAATGAAATGCAAGTTCAAGTAAGCAAACAATGCTTCAATATCTTTATGTTATATTTAATTGTAATTTACTCTACAATTTTGTGTAGAATGCAATAAGTTTCAACTAATATTTTCTCTATCTTCTTGAGTAAACTACAATTTCTTCCCTCAAAACATTGTGTTAGTCATCTTTATGTTACTTATGTACTTGTAGAAAATCATGTCTCGCATCAAAATAAAGCATTTGGTGCTTGTTTTTTAATCTCGGCATTATCACCATCCACTTTTGAGCATTTATATGGGGTAGGTAAAGTGAATGATTGCAGTCAAAGAAAAACCTTCAAATTTGTTGTCTTAGATTTCTCATATTCAGTCAAACCATTAACAATGTAATATGTCTGAAGACCCATGGCCAGAATAGATACCTTCCAGGAAAATCAGTGTCTTCATGTTGATAATTTATCCTTTTAATACCCCCATTTAGGGAAAACTTGGCTTTCAAGGGTACCCATCACACAAACATGTACCTTGTTAACTACAACCATCACAACCTTATTTACAACTTCCTCGAATGGATTGAAAAAACTATAACCTAGATTTATTTTTTTGTAATATCAATTTCTCTGTGTAGAGCTTCCATGTCATACTTTGATGTCATACATGGCATCCTCTTTTACCATTGTGATCCACACGATAGCTCAACTTTTGGGAGGCATAACGTTTGCATAGGAGCTCTAATTGACGTGACATTTGCACCATTGGAAAGGTATCCATGTGTAGAATAACGTCACATATTCCAAGCTAAGCTAGGAAAGTTTTAACCCCCCAAAATGGCATTTGATGCCTCAAAATGGTCCCAGAAGGTTATGAACCCCAATTTTCCAATTTAGGACTTGCCACTGAGTTACCTTTCCAAAAGGGGCTAAAATATATTGGTTTATATATAAAATATAATGAATATAGATTTAATGATTGGATCTGATTATATACAAAAATTGAAAATAAAATGTAGGTTTGGTGCAAAACATGGATTTCTCTAGGGGGGAGACTAGCTCTAGTTAAATTGGTGTTGGAAGCAACACCGATTTGTTGGAACTCCATTTTGCACATTTTAATTCGGATACAAAATAATATAAGGACAAAAAAACATTCAGTTTTTATGGCGAGGTAGGAAAGAGAAAGATGTAATTGCATGAATTAATTGCAAAGACTCTCCAAGCCCAAGAAACTCAAGGATGGGACCCGAAAAACATAAAAATGTTATGCAAGGCTCTGCAATTGAAGAGGATTTGGAGGATTTTCAAGGGAGAATGGTTATGGAATCAAATCATGAGAATGAAATATATAGAATCTTTATCCTTTGAGAAGTAGTTTAAGAACGAGCCCAAGTCACACCACAATTGTTCAATTGTGTGGAGATCTTTAGTGGAATCTTATCCTTTAATAGGTTGTTTGTTGGATTAGAGAATCATGGATGGAAGGAAAGTGGTAGTGGGTACAGGGTCATGGGTAGAAGAAAAATGGAACTATTTATTTTCCTCAAACTTGTGAAGTCAACTCCGTAGTGAAAACATTTACACAATTGGTGATGCTTCAACGGATGTCCAAGCAAATTTGTTGTGTGACGAATGGAAGTACGTTGACTATATGGTTGGAGGTGAACATGGCCCATGAATGGTCAAAGTATACACAACTTATCATCAACACTATTGTAAAACTAAAGATTGTAGAGGATAAACTCGCATGGTCCAAGAATCTATCCTAATGTACATATACAAGAAGGCTGGATTATGCTTCATTATTTGTAGTGGATGTAGGACATGAAAAATAATGGTAGTGTCATCCAATTTGGAATATGAAAGGTGCACTAAACGAAATTTTTTTTTTTGGGATATCTCTTTCAAATAGGTTTCCTACTTGGGATTTCTTGCAAAAAAGGTCGAACAAGAGCCTGAAATTTGTACATTGTATAGACAACATGAGGACTTTGTTTATCACCTATTTGTAGGATGTCAGTTTACCAAGGAAGTTTGTGTATCTTATTTGACTCTGATGAACGACATCGGAAAATCAGAAGGGAATTCTTTTTCCAATACTTTGAAAGCATGGTGTGAGGACAAGGATTTCAATGATAACAAGGGTTTCACCATTGCAATACAATGGGCCATTATGCACTCACAAACTGAAATCATTTTTCAAAACTCTTCCTTTACTCTAGAACATGTTTCTACATGATAAACTTATTTTATGAAGATTACAAAGATATATATAAGGAGCCAACTCAATGCCAAATTGCTCTACTCATGATAGATGAAACACGATCATGGGTTTTTTTCAATGGAAATCCCTAGGACAGTCCTAGGAAGTGTGGAGCTCATGGTTGTCTCTATTTTAATTCATCTCATTCTAATTTATTTTCACTAGGATTGGGTGTAGGGTTTAATCATTGGGCATAATTAAAATAACTATAAATGATCCTTGTAATATTGAGAAGAGGGTAAGTGGTTTATAATTCTATGGTGATTCCAAGCTCACTGGAGATTTAAATGACAAGTTCACTATCCAAAATGTGGGTCTCTGGGAAGTAATGGATTAAATATTGGATACGAGGACTAAATTCTAGTCGATATTTTTTTCTCACATATTTAGACAAATCAACAACATTTATGATCACTCCGCAAATCAAGGGTGTCATTGGAAGCTGGGGTGATCAACATCCATTGAGGAAAATGTGGAGTATATTCATCAAACTCCTACATTCCACTTTTTGTAGGTTTTTCATATTGTCTCTTTATGCTTTTCTTTGGTTGAATTCATTGTGATTCCTTGTTTTTTAAGTTTGTATGGGGTTTATAATATTTTCACATTTGATGATGACTTCTCATGTGTCGAAATATGTAATGGTTATCTTTCTAGTTATGGTTTGTTTAGCATTTTCTGATGGCCCTAAGGGGCATTTTTGGTGATGTAATAACACATTTATTGTTTCCTCACAAGCATGATTACTTTTTCACTTTGAAGTTTGGCATGATTTCTCTCCAATCCTCACAAGTAGTTAAGGTGAATTAATCATTTAAGATGGGTTTAGGGTCTGTAGTGATTATTAGTTGTTGAATCCTAATTTTAAGGCTACATAGAGGATATATTTAACTAGAAACTGAGCATTGTTATTACAACAAATCTCCAACATAACCATGAGACATTTCCTATAGCAACAACACCATCATTTGGATGCCCAATGGGATTCAACTGAGATATTTAATGGCTACATTAAACCAATAGAAAATTAAGCTTTGTTATAGCCTATATTTTCTTTAAAACTCATGGAAAAAGTGTCAACTTGCTATCGTTTGGGGAAGGATCAAGGATGGTTCATGAGCTTTTTGTTATGGCAAGAAAATATGCTCCCTCTATTTTCTTTGTGGATGAAATTAACAATATAGGATTTGCTCGAATGGAGTTTGGTACTGGAAACGGTGGTAGTGAAGTCCAGTGAACTATGCTTAAGCTCCTTAATCAGTTTGATGGGTTTGAGTCATCTAATATAATTAAGGTGGAGCATATGTTTAATGACAGGTTGATGTCATTTGTGAATGCCAACCTACAACATGTGAAGGATTCAGAGGTTAAAGGTGCTTTGTTCAAATTTGAGGGTTTGAATGCTAATCCTTCATTTCTTCTATTTGGTTTTGGTTCTCAAGTATGTGTTGGAAATAAATTTTTGATTGTTGAAACAACAACATTATTATCATCAATACTTTGACGTTATGAGATTAAATTGAGTCCTGATTCGAATTTAGATCCAATTCCAAAGATTGAGAACTATATTATGCATTTTTTTTCCAAGTCCCAAGCTAAGACTTGTCCTCATGAATTGTTGAAGAAAGAAAAAGAGGGACATGGTTTGTTGTTGCTTGCAGAATAGGATGAATTTTTTTCTTAAGTTGATGTGCAAGATTTGCCAATAAAGAGGGATTTGTTTCCTGAAATGCACATGCATATGATGATCAATTTGTTTTTCCAAAGCTTGTATGTTTAGTATTGGAATCATTTACAAGAGGGCTTGCCTACAAGAAATGAGAATAAAGTGATATTAAGGAGGTTGGAACCATCAAGATATTTTTTCCATTCGAATTTGGGAATGATGTTGATAAAACCCATGCAGTGGAGATTGAAAAGACCATGATTGATACGAAAGAGAAAATTCACAAGGCCATTGAAGCAAAAGAGATACTTTATGCATATGTATATAGCAAAGGTTTTGATGGGAGGTTTTGCCAAGTTTGAAGCAATTGGGCCTTACATCCCCTCCAAGGGGTAAAATTGTCATATTTGGATATGGAAATGCCATAGTTGTTTTAGTAAAGGAGAAATATAAGGGAAAAGAAGTTGTGGTGTATCAGAGAAGATATCAGATGATTAAATAGGTTGTCAAGTAGGCCACAGAGGAAATTGAAAGTGAGGAAGAAAAGGTTCAAGAGGATATTCTTATGGAACAGAAAAAAGAGAATCAACCCTATGAAAGTCCTCCATAGAAGGCTCAATATTCCAAAAAAAATCACACAAATCTATATAATAAACTTAGACTCAAGGAAAAAGACAGGATAAATCCTGAATTGTTGAAGCCTATCACTATTAATGATGAAGAAGATGCACAGACTGTATAAATCCATGCTCCTAATTCATTTAAATCTGTCAAAGGAAAAACAGTGAAGTCAGTTAAAAAAATTGCAAAGAAACTTGCCAAGAAAATAAACATTAAGGAAAAGGAGTCATCAGTTAAGGCACTAGTAAAAGAAATAGATGATCTATGATCAAGAAATATAGCTTGTCAATATTGGCAGAGGCAACTCAAATGATTTAGGATGGAGGTGTGAATATCATTTTCAGTTTTCTTGACTTTTTTTGATAAGGGATAAGAAGATAAAGATGGTGGATTGTCCTTTAAATCTATGTTGAGGAAACCTAAATTACCGAACTATACCTTTTTCTAATGCATATTCCATTTACAAAATTTTTGGTAGCGTTGGTCAAGCATATAGCTATCTCCTTAAGCTTATCATAAAACAGTTTTGTCGAGAGCAATTTTTCTATTTTTGGCTAAAGTTATAGGTGGTAGACATATGTAAAACCCTTGTTTCCCTCAACTTGTAATTAATCATTAATTAGGGTTACCATGTTGTTGCATGGGAACAATGTAAATGTATTATTGTTTGAGTTGCCAATAACTGACTATGGGAGTGAAGCCTTGAAAGTACCGGCCATGAATCACTAGAGGAAATAATGTGAAAACTATAAGAGAGGGTTCATTATATCAAATAACCCAATTTCCCTTTGATGAGGATAATAAACCTCCTTCGGATCCCAAGGAGAGAAATCGGTTAATGAAGAAAGGACCAGTGGTTGAATTATCAACCACTCCCATGAATGGAAGCATGGTCTAGCTATAGAATGTCATATCAAAGTACCACTGGGTATGGCAGACCAAGCTTACCCGAGTTCCCTTCTGACAGAAGGAACAAGATGGGTCGAGAACCATCCTAGGAAAAGATATACAGAAAATAGAGACAAGGAAATAGGGGGATAGAGACATAGAGGAGAACACACAAAGCTCTCCAATGAATGATGAACGAAAGGCCACGAGATTGATGCTGAGTGAGCATCTGATAAACCTCTCCAAGGCCATGACAAAGAAAGAAATCTCTGAAAGTTTCTAGAGAATAGAATTCGAGCAAAAGATGAAACAGATAAATAATCCTTGAGAAACTGCGAGAGTTCCATGGTGATACCATGGCTTGGGATGGGGGTGGCTAGAGTGCTAAGAATAAATGCCTCTGATCCTATGGTTGGGTGGAAGGAAGAACACCCACAATTATTTAGTTGGCTACCACATGTAATAGATAAGTAATCACATATGTTGTGTATTTAAGTGGTACTATGAATTAAAGTTGGATATCCTATGAATGTTGTAGGGATGGATATGTTTTCTTAATGATTTATACTGTATCCCTTTTTGTGTCTGCTTGATTGTGTAATTAGGAAAGTAATAAATTATATGGATTTGTCATGATTTGTACTCATAAATGCTTGTGCCCTTTGGTGGCTTAATATAGAGCCACGAACTGTGAGTTCGTCGACCTTGGGTATAGTTTCACGTATGCATTTCGACACCCCTACTCATTGTGAGTCCCTTGGAGGAAGGAGTCTATTAAAGCTCAGTAGAGATAGTGCATGTATGCACAATATCTCTGCGAGGAAGGTAGAGACCGAGAACCACTTAAGTTATAGAGTTTAGGAATGAGCGTAAGGGGTGCGTGGAATAATTCTTCCAAGCGTTGAGTTCAAGAGAAAGAGCGCAAATCTCTTAAGCCTTTCAGAGATAACAAAGATCAGGAAGAATAACAAGATTGAAGTATCAAAAGGGAAGGTTCCTTTGTTTGGAAGACGAATGAACGAGATCTGTTCAGGAAGAGCCAAGGTATGTTGTGATCGTTGGATATGGGAAGGAGCGCGAGAGTTAACCCCTTGAGTCCTTCAAACTTCGCGAGCTCGGTGAATTGAGAAAGTTGATCGTAAGGGAGGTAAAATCCCTAAAGTCTCGAAGTCCTGAAGTTAATTTGGGCCTTAGATACGAGGATGCCTGGGAGCCATCCCAACTGTCAGATATATGAGGTATTAAGCCTAGTGTTGACTAACTCCAGGAGATTTCAGTCGAGGACTGAGTCAACATCCCAAAGGCCCAAAGGCCAGAGTTCACTTGAGTTGTTTTTGTCGGGCGAAATTGACCGTCCATCAATTGGAAGAGCGAGTCCGGTCTGGGGTTGTTTAAATAACCCAAGCCGTTTGGTGTAACTCGTTCTGACGGGTTTAATGGCTCCATTAGCCAATCTAAGAATCCCAAAAGAAACAAATAAAATAAGGAAATAACTAACTAATTACTAAACACTATATATATGTACATATGCTCTAATGTAACTGTAGTAGTTGTATTTAAGAAGAAGATATACAAGTCTTGTTTATTTACATGATTTACAAGCTGCAAGTTTTAATCGAAACTTACAAAAATCGATGTCAAAAAGGATTGCTTCTAGGAAGCAGATACATAAAGCATATAAAAATATTTATTGTTTTTCTTTTATAAATTTGAAGAATATTGCAAAAAAGTTAATGAAACATGAACATTTGGATAGTCAAAGCTAAACCATACATTCTAGTTTCATTCATAAACAACTTAACTAAATAACACACATAATAACCTGTCACTAATCAACGAAACTGGTATTTATCTTTCTATGTTGTATGAGCTCCTGCCTGTACTGTTGTTAAGGGAAACCTATAACAGAAAAATACTAGCACTTCCAGAATACATTCAAAGAAGTATTTGATATTGGAGTAAATTAATAACAACAGGAAGACAACTAATTAAAAATTGTGTGATCTTAAGATAATCAATATTTAAGAACGAAAGAAAACTCAATTTTGGGTATTGATATTATCCATCATTTAACATTATAAATAAATTCCATAATAATCAAATGATTGATTAATCACACATAAAACATGGAATAAGAAATTATGGGCAGGATATAACATTTAACAGTATGAAAACACCATATGATTGACAAGCTAAAATCAACCGTTATAACATTTTCATAATATAACAATAATGAAAGAATGAAATGGAATAAGTATCACACAGGTCTAAAGCCAAAGATGAATTACTTTCCTATATTCTTTCTCAAAATCACATGCCCATATTGCAGTCCTGGAAGAATTGTTTTGGATAGTAAACTCTTAAAGATTGGAAAAATTAATATATAAATAATAATAATTAACCATGATTGATAAAAAAGACTAAATCTATTTAAATCAATGCATAATCAATTATTGAAAGAATATGAAGATATTATATGAAAATAAAACCATTTTACTTACAGGACAAAAGCCATTAAGCAACCTGGAATTCCATATTCTTCTTTAAAAATACTCGTCCATTCTCCCAA
>SNQJ01S0038158.1:132429-154024 GCA_010110895.2 Picea sitchensis | reverse complement strand
GATTATTATTATTTTGAAATGAGATGCAAAATGAAAAAAGAATTTAATTAATTAACATCACCAAATGATTTCATGAAAATGAGAAACCAACCAAGATATTATTTGATGAAGTATTGAACACAGTATTCAAAATATTCAAACTTTCTAATGGGCAAAAGAATGAACACATAATCATAATTTAAATGAAAGTAAACATTTGATAAAAAATAACGTTTTGTTTAAATTGAGATTTTTATGTTCGTTTCTAAATTTTGACATATACTCTTGTAATGAATGTCTCATACTAAAGTGAATGTATTAAGTTTGTCTCAAAGCAAGCCAATGCATAGAACTATTTGAAAATGTTGATTCTGTAGCTCATTTTAATTATCAAGATTCTAATAGAGGCCCTTTAAATTTTGTAAAAATATAGGGGGGAGTTGTTGGGGCCCAACAATTGTCAATCTTCAAGGATAGGTGTCAAAATATCTACCACTTCAGAGAAAATTCACTCCATAGGAGATCTTACGGAAAGAGGCGAGAAGTCCCAAAGGCCGAAGTATTGGAGTTCATCCTGATTGTTGATAGTAGGGGATGCATGTCCAGACATCTGACACTCTGGGAGGATTGCACTCCGGAGGTTTACGTTGGTGAGTACTTTGAAACTCCCGAAGCGTGAAGCCCCGAAGTGATCTGTAGTCGTCGATTCGTGGGAGACATGCGTCAATAGATCAATAACTATGGGTGAAATCCTTTTGGGAGAAAGTGAGCATGGAAAGATAGAAACTCTCTAACATCGAAATCCTTAAGCAAACCGTGACCGTTAATCGGGAAGGATGCATGGCACATGATATTTGACTCCGAAAGAATGTACTCCGGTACGATGAATTTTTGGAGCGTTCGAATCAACTGAACACTGAAGTCTCGAAGTGAACCTCGACCGTCAAATCTAGGGGGACGCGTGGTGGAAATCCGTTGTATTTGGTTGAAATCACTCCGAGAGGAATGAGTGCGTAGAATATTGAAAATCCCGAAGCCTGAATAACTGAAGTAGTTGGGGGTTGTTGATTTGTGGGAGGAAACACATAAATATATCGTGGACTCCGGGTGAAATGCTTCGGGAGAAAGTAAGTGTGGAGAATTTGAGAGTTGAGATTATCGAAGGCCAGAGTCTCGGAGTGGATCACAACTATTGATTGTGAAGGGACACATGGCGCTCAATCTATAATTCCAGGTACAACGTACTTCGGAGGAAAAATGCATAGGAATGTTTGAAACTTCTGAATTCTGAAGTCCCGAAGTGAATCAAGATCGTCGAAATCCCCAATGACATGCGACGTTGGATTGTGAACTTCAGATAATTTCCATTCCGAGGGAATTTGTGCAGGGTTTTCTTAGCGCCCGTTGTTTTGGTGTCTGGTCACAGTTCATGATCATATGGAAGTATAAGGGGAATGGAAGAACTCGAAGGACTTAGAAGAGGACATTTTCTAGTTCTGAGCTCAGGTCAGAGCATGGAGGCCACGGCTGGAAGGCCCTAGAAGAGAAGAATGAAATAGAGACCCCTTAATGAGGGTATTGTTCTCTTAAGGAGAACAAAATTTTTATGCCCCGTCGTGGGTTTGTTACAAATTTGTATCAGAGAATGGTTACAACACTTGGCCTACTTGGGCTCATGCATGAGTCTCATAAAGAGGTATTGTTATCTGCATTTACTCCTTGAGGAGAAGGACTGCAGATTAAACTTGCGATTTTGGGAATTCTTATTGAATTTCAGTAGAAGAATTTCTTTAACCCTTGTTCAAAGTGATAACTACTCTTACCAGAGTAGGGATATGATAATTAACATTAATAATAATATTTTAGTGTGGATAGCTGAAGGTGGTAGGGTTCTGTCGAGGGTAGTTGAAGCCCGAAGGAAAGATGACTTGGTGTTCATAACACTACCTCTAAGCATGGGCAATTGGAACCTCGGGCACTGATGATGGATGATTATATAATGGTTAATACCTTTGTGGACTTAAAGGAATTTGATAGGATCAAGTAGGATCCTTGGCATTATAATTACTGTTTTATATTAAACTTGGAGTATATAACTCCTCATGACCAGAGGAAAGGTGAGATGTGTAAAGTCCTATAGAAGTTGAGGCAAGAAGGTTTTCTTTCCAACTGTTATTGTATAAAAGGGAAAGTGACCTTGGTTGGTTATTTCCATAAAGAGAAGGCAACATCAATATGATTTATAACTGTGAGATTAGTCATGTAAGCGACTGTAATCTCTAACTAAAGAACATTAATGATAAAACTAATCTAGTACGATGAATACTTAGTTGTGTGTGTATGCTTGAGTGCATGGATTTAATTCATTAAGAAGCTTCTTGATATGAAGCCTGATATTAATACTAGTTAGGTATGAATGATATTAAATGTGCAAGTGATGCACATGTATGATGTAAGAGTATAAGTATACTAAAGGCCCAATATGGTTTCCCTAATGAGTGAAATGTGAGGCAAGCATAACACTTGCCAATATTGAATGAATACCATGGATGCATGGTTGACTCCATTAAGAAGAGTCATGAAAGTTTTGTTTTGAATGATAACTTAAGGGGAATGTGCTCCATCTCCCCGGGAAAAGCCAGTACAAATAGACGAAAGAGTAAACGAGCAAGGATGCTTTGTTGTCATAATAAGAGGCAAATGATTATGCCTTTGAGGATCACATGAGAATGAGTGTAAAAAATCATGAGTTGACTAATTTTAAAGTAGATATGTATGTAGGCTATGAAATATACCTATGGAAGCTACAAACAGTCTTATGATTATGAATATGGCTAAGTAAATCATGGATGTAAGTTAACAAAAACTAGAATATGTGTGGATACATAATCGGGATGCATGTCATAAATGCAAGTCTATGTTCCTTAAAGAATGCTAAGTAACGAGTCAAAGCTAATTCAAGGTTGAGGCCATCATAGATAGTGATGGATATGAAATGAGGAAGCTGCATGTTGAAAGAGTTCCCTGTGAATAAACTGTGTAAGAGCTTCGTCAGAAGAACATAGTCACAACCCTAATGATTGTTGAAGGTTGTGCAGTGGGTTGCAAAGTTTTCCTATATAAGAATCTTGAATTACATTTTTAAAACAAAATTTGTAGGTGGAATACTAACAACTGAATGTTAACCACTCTAAGAACTGAATGATAATGTGCAGGATGCATAGGTTCATGACCCACTATGAAAAAAAATATTTCTATTAAAACATGTTGTTGTATCCAAAAAGGTTAGAGTGAGGCCTAACCAAGGATGCTCAAGGAAAAGAGCAGGGACATCCCAACCTGGAATGAATTTCAAAAAGCCAAGAAGAGGAAAAAGGAGGAACACTTTTCCACCCTAAAAACTCTGAATGGCTTACATGGTTGTAGCTCTTAGATGAGAATTTGTGAGAACAAGTACAGCTGGGAAAAGAGAAGGGATAAATAAGTATGTTTGATCGAATAGGATTGGTTGAAGCCACACCAAGAAAATGAAGTAAGGATTTAGAAATAACTCAGCTGGGTTGAAATCATCAGGCTGTGTGGAAGGAGTGGGAAAAAGGGGAGATCCCCTAACTCCTTTGCTGTTATGTGTTATGTTTCCTCTGGAATGAAAAAGTTGATTTAGTAATAAAAGTAAATGTTTGGACACCATAGTGATGATGATTGCGTTACTCCAGAAACAATTGAGAACTATCTATATTACATTCATGAAAACCTTTGAGGGTAATGTGATGAAGTGCATAAAGATACGCTAGGAAATTTTGAATATGTTTCATGGAATTGAATGTTATGCAAGAAATTTTGGAAGGCAGATGTATGCCTCAGATACCCAAGTAGAGTATGATTCAGGAAGAAAACCCTGATCGAATCAGGTTAATCGAGAGCCTAACACAGGAGATGAACATGAGTCATTCACCGGAAGGAAACCAATCTCATTCGTCAAATTGAATTCAAGAACCACTGGAGTTAATGGATCAAACACTAGTCCTTCGATAAGATCGATGACATGTATTCATTACGGAGATCGAATGGGCACGCAAGTTAAAGATGGAGCCTGTGCCCGTAATTTAATTTCAATATAGTTTTGTTTTGAGTTTGAGGTCCGATCGTAGATTGGATGACCCGTATTCATTGCAGGGAGTGAAGGTGGAATTAATGGGCATGCTAGTTCATGGCCCGCTATCAACTTACATCATTGATATTGCCGAGGTGTATGGTCAACGACCACGATTAAAAGAGTTGAGAAAGAACTTTTCAGATTTCGGAGATTGAACTCTCTGATAAAGAGAGAGGACATTGGGGATTATGCAATCACTGTGTACCATTGATCTGTGAATGATCGGTGGGTGGACATGCAAGGAACCCACGTGTTAATGCCCCATAAACTCGTACTGTGATTGGGTTCGGTGGCTAGATTTGACAAATCAAGTTCTCAATCTAAATTCTCGGCCAAACATTTCTATGTTTTCATTATTATTTGGAAATCACGTGGTTAAAATCGATTGAGGGCTATGATCGAAAACCCATGATCATTGCGAAGATTGCATATGCACACGGGTTAACGTCGAGACCTGTACCCGTAATCTAAATTCAATATAGAGTTGTTTTGAGTTTGGGATCTAATCGTAGATCGGATGACCCATATTCGTTGTAGAGGTCAGAAGGAGAAGTAAACCGCGAGCTAGTTTAGGATCCCCAATCCCTTGCCATCATTAGATCCGGGGAAATATAGATCTTCATCGTCAAATTGCAAACAAGGCGTTTAGACAAGATCATAATACCCGTACATGGGAGATGAAAAGATAGTGCCTGAAAAGAATAGAGATAAGGTCACAACTCTCGATCGCATGGAGAGAAAATGGAGTTCATCCAGGCCAGTCAAGGAAGGTAGAGTTTAGCACTCTACATTAGACTGTGGTCATGGGGACTAGTTCTATGGGAATAAAGGTGCTCATAGTTATCACATTGCATGGAATGCATTGAGGAAATGCATGTTTACATAAAGGACAGACATGGATTTCCCATTGAGGAAGGAAAACCTTCCAACATTTCTACTTACATTGTATAGGTGTTAGAGAAAACCAAATTTGGTTGGCCATGAGTGTTGGGTGGTTATTAATGAGGAATGCTTAAAGGCATTCATGTGAAACTTGTAGTGTCATATGTACTGATTTGGGATCATGATCATTCTGTAGCCACAAGTATAGTCCTGCTGCAATAATGAATGAGAATAAATAAGCCATATGGTGAAAATCTTGGCTAAACTCCAACAGACCATGGAAAATTACTTGTCGTAAATTATGGGAAACTTAAAATCAATGAAAGGGTGCATTGGGTATGAATGTGGCCACGAATGTTGGTGCATTCAGTAAAATCAATTGATATCTAAATTACATTTTGAAAATTTTGGTAGGCTGACATGGTGCATTGGTAAGGGATGATGTATCCTTTTTTCTTGGTATCCTTGAATAGATGAAAATGACTTGGACTATTAGTATGCCTGATTTTGAAAATATAATGTGCATGGAAACTAAAAATTTGTTTGGCAGAGGAATGTTGAAACTGCAAGAGGAAATGAGTCTTGGATATGGCAGTATTGTAAACCCATAAGGGAGACCAATTGCCTACTGAGCCAAACTGAAAGGAATGACATTTACTTTTTGGATATGGAAAATTACTTGTCGTAAAGTATGGGAAAATTAAAA
Source organism: Picea sitchensis (assembly GCA_010110895.2). Taxonomy (NCBI): domain Eukaryota; kingdom Viridiplantae; phylum Streptophyta; class Pinopsida; order Pinales; family Pinaceae; genus Picea; species Picea sitchensis. The sequence continues at coordinate 148,301 of SNQJ01S0038158.1, read as the reverse complement.
TCAATGAAAGGGTGCATTGGGTATGAATGTGGCCACGAATGTTGGTGCATTCATTAAAATCAATTGATATCTAAATTACATTTTGAAAATTTTGGTAGGCTGACATGGTGCATTGGTAAGGGATGATGTATCCTTTTTTCTTGGTATCCTTGAATAGATGAAAATGACTTGGACTATTAGTATGCCTGATTTTGAAAAGATAATGTGCATGGAAACTAAAAATTTGTTTGGCAGAGGAATGTTGAAACTGCAGGAGGAAATGAGTCTTGGATATGGCAGTGTTGTAAACCCATAAGGGAGACCAATTGCCTACTAAGCCAAACTGCAAGGAATGACATTTCCTTTTTTGATATGGCAAATTACTTGTCGTAAAGTATGGGAAACTTAAAATCAATGAAAGGGTGCATTATGTATGAATGTGGCCACAAATGTTGGTGCATTCATTAAAATCAATTGATATCTAAATTACATTTTGAAAATTTTGGTAGGCTGACATGGTGCATTGGTAAGGGATGATGTATCCTTTTTTCTTGGTATCCTTGAATAGATGAAAATGACTTGGACTATTAGTATGCCTGATTTTGAAAAGATAATGTGCATGGAAACTAAAAATTTGTTTGGCAGAGGAATGTTGAAACTGCAGGAGGAAATGAGTCTTGGATATGGCAGTGTTGTAAACCCATAAGGGAGACCAATTGCCTACTAAGCCAAACTGCAAGGAATGACATTTCCTTTTTTGATATGGCAAATTACTTGTCGTAAAGTATGGGAAACTTAAAATCAATGAAAGGGTGCATTATGTATGAATGTGGCCACAAATGTTGGTGCATTCATTAAAATCAATTGATATCTAAATTACATTTTGAAAATTTTGGTAGGCTGACATGGTGCATTGGTAAGGGATGATGTATCCTTTTTTCTTGGTATCCTTGAATAGATGAAAATGACTTGGACTATTAGTATACCTGATTTTGAAAAGATAATGTGCATGGAAACTAAAAATTTGTTTGGCAGAGGAATGTTGAAACTGCAGGAGGAAATGAGTCTTGGATATGGAAGTATTGTAAACCCATAAGGGAGACCAATTGCCTACTGATCCAAACTGCAAGGAATGACATTTCCTTTTTGAGAAAGTGAATTTGATTGTTACTATGCACAATTATGAAATTGTTTATGATGATGTTATAAAGATCAATAAAAATGTATGAGCATGAGAAACTAACAATTTGTTTGGCTGATTGAAGTTGAAGTGCAGGAAGCAAAGGAGTCTTAAATATGGCAGTGTTGTAAGCCATAAGGAAGACCAATTTCCTGTCGATCCAAACCACTATGGGAAGGAAAGTCCCATAATTATGAATCTGGTTCTTGTGCGAAACAAATATGAGAACATAATGTGGAATTTGGAAATCTGTAGATGATAGATTTACAAGAAAAATTTTGAATTTAAAATTTATCATGTGTCATGAATTTTTGTATACCTGTGATACAGGTGAAAGGGAAAGATCTGTGAAGAGTGAAAAGATGAGAAATTGAGCTCTCAGGTTCGAGGGAGAACTGTGAGAAATAGTATAATCTGATCGCATGAAATAGAGACTGACTCAGGAGAAGGAGAGTAACCTTCATACCCATCTATGATTGAGTCAGGAGAAGGAGAATAACCTTCGTCCCTAACTATTTATGTGCTAGGAGAAGGAGAGTAACCTTTGTCCCTAACTTTAGCTGAGCCAGAAGGTTGTGAAGCTGTAAAAGCATGAAAAATGGCTATTGTTGAGCCATGAGAACCCCTTGGTAAGACATGATCGCCTAGAATATATTGGGTTGAGGTAACACAAGCTAGAGGGATGCCTCGGCATAGAAAGTATGAGGGACACCTCTACTGTAAGACTCGATAGAGTCTCTGGAATTCTTTTTGTGCAAGAAAACCTTGGCAAGGCAAGATGGATCACCCGAGGAACTGTATAGTAGAGAAGGGGATGCATGAGCCTGGGCCTAGAGGGTGAGTGACCGCAAGGAAGAGGAGACCTTAATATTTCTTCTAAACTGTTTATTTGAATCATGCATAAGATGCGTAGTTCTTCTTGTGCGAGAAAACCTTCACAAGGCAAGATGAATCACCCGAGGGACTATATAGCAGAGAAGGGGATGTCTGAGCCTGGGCCTGGAGGGTGAATGACCGCAAGGAAGATGAAACCTTGATATTTCTTGTAAACTATTGATGGGGATCATGCATCCAATGGGTATGTCAAGGAAAAACAATGAGCCTAAATAAAACGACAACCCTGTGGATAGAAATCCACAAACTGCGCAGATAATTATTGTGCTAGATTATGAAATTTTACTAGAAATTTTATGCAATAGTAAAATGTTTTCGCATGAGACTATGATTAATGCGCTTGTTGTCCAAGAATTATTGAAATCATGTGATGAATATTAAGGGTCTGAAAAAGGACCTGACCGAGAAAGAAGGTCAATACTTCTGAAGTGGCTGACTGCGAAAAGAATGATAGGTGTTACTGAGAAAGAACATCAAGGACGATGTTTCCTTTTTAAGGGGGAGGGGATTGTAACACCCATATTTCCCCCAACGTATAATTAATAATTAATTAGGGTTACCATGTTATGGCATGGGAATAGTGTAAATGTATTATTGTTTGAGTTGCCAATAACTGACTGTGGGGGTGAAGCCTTGAAAGTACTGGCCATGATATCACTAGAGGAAAGAATGTGAAAACTATAAGAGAGGGTTCATTATATCAAATAACCCCAAATTTCTCTTTGATGAGGATAATAAACCTCCTTTGAATCTCAAGGAGAGAAATCAATTAATGAAGAAAGGACCAGTGGTTGAATTATCAACCACTCCCATGAATGGAAGCATGGTCTAGCTGCAGAATGTTAGCCCGAAGTACCATTGGGTATAGCAGACCAAGCTGACCCAAGTTCCCTTCTGACAGAAGGAACAAGATGGGTCTAAAACCATCCTGGGAAAAGATATATAGAAAATAGAGACAAGGAAATAGGGGGTTATAGACAGAGAGGAGAATGTGCGGAGCTCTCCAGCGGATGATGAACGAAAGGCCATGAGCTTGATGTTGAGTGAGAATATGATAAATCTCGCAAAGGCCAAGACAAATAATGAAATATTTGAAAGTTTGCAGAGAATAGAACCTAAGCAGAAGATGAAATAGAGAAAGAATCTTTGAGAAAATGTAGGAGTTCCCTGGTGATATCATGGCTTGGCACGGGGGTGTCCAGAGTGCTAAGAATGAATGCCTTTGAGCCTATGGTTGGGTGGAAGGATGAACACCCACAGTTAGTTAGTTGGCTACCACCTGTAATAGATAAGTAATCGTATATCTTGTGTATTTAAGTGGTACTGTGAATTAAAGTTGGATATCCTATGAATGTTGCAGGGATGGATATGTTTTCTTAATGATCTATACTGTATCCATTTTTTTGTATTCTTGATTGTGTAATTAGGAAAGTAAGAAATTATATGGATTTGACATGATTTGTACTCGTAAATGCTTGCACCCTGTGGTGGCTTAAGATATAGCCATGAACTGTGAGTTCATCGATCTTGGGAATAGTTTCACGTATGCATGTCGACACTCCTAGTCGTTCCGAGTCCCTTGGAGGAAGGAGTCTATTAAATCTTAGGAGAGATAGTGCATGTATGCACAGGCTCTCTGCAAGGCAGCCAGAGACCGAGAACCACTTAATTTCTAGAGTTGAGAAATGAGTGTAAGGGGTGTGTGGAGGAATTATTCCAAGACTTAAGTTCAAGAGAAAGAGCGAAAATCTTTTAATCCTTTCAGAGCTAACAAAGATCAGGAAGAATAGCGAGATTGAAGTATCAAAAGGGAAGGTTTCTTTGTTTGGAAGACGAATGAATGAGATCTATTCGGGAAGAGCCAAGGTCTGTTGTGATTGTTGGATACGGGAAGGAGCATGGGAGTAACCCCTTGAGTCCTTCGGACTTCATGATTTCAGTGAATTGAGAAAGTTCGTTGTAAGGGAGGTAAAATCCCCAAAGTGTTGAAGTCTCAAAGTTAATCCAGGCCTTAGATCTAAGGATGCCCGGGAGCCATCCTGACCATCAGATCTATGAGGTAGTCAGCCCGACACTGACCAACTCTAGGAAATTTCAGTCGAGTAGTTAGTCAACCTCCTGAAGGCCCAGAGGCCGGAGCTCACCTGATCCATCGATCTTCGAGGAGAGGTGTCAGAATATCTACCACTTCGAAGAAAAGTCACTCCATAGGAAAGCTTGTGGCAAGAGGTGAGAAATCCCAAAGGATGAAGTGATGGAGTTCATTCTGACCATTGATAGTAGGGGATGCATGTCCAGAGATCTGACACTCCGTGAGGATTTCACTACGGAGGTTTGCATTGCTGAGTACTTTGAAAATCTCGAAGCGAGAAGCCCTGAAGTGATATGTATCCTTCGATTAGTGGGAGAAACACATCGATAAATGATTAACTATGGGTGAAATACTTTTGGGAGAAAGTGAGTGTGGAAAGGTAGAAACTCCTGAACACTGAAATCCTAAAGTAAACCATGACCGTTGATCGGGAAGGACGTGTGGGGCATGATCTTCGACTCCAAAAGAATGTACTCTGGGAGGAAAAATTGTTGGAGTGTTTAGATCACCCAAATGCTGAAGTTCCAAAGTGAACCTGGATCGTCAGATACATAGGGAGGCATGGAGGAAATCCATTGTATCTGGGTGAAAACACTCTGGGAGGAACGAGTGCGTAGGAGTTTGAAACTCCCAAAGCCTCAATAGCTAAAGTAGTTGGGGGTCGTCGATCTGTGGGAGGACAAGCATCAATAGATCATGGACTCCAGGTGAAACTATCTGGGAGAAAGTGAGCATGGAGAAGTTGAGAGTTAATATTCCCGAAGGCTGGAGTCCCGAAGTGGATCACAACCATTGATTCTGAAGGGACGTGTGGCGCTCGATCTGTAACTCTAGGTACAATGTACTTCAGAGGAAAAAGGCATAGGAATGTTTGGAACTTCTGAATGTCAAATTCCCAAAGTGAATCAGGACCGTCAGAATCCCCAAGAACACATGGCGTCATATTGTGAACTTCAGAGAATTACCATTCCGAGGGAATTTGTGCGGGGTTGTCTTAGCACCTGTTATTTTGGCATCTGGTCACAACTCATGATCAAATGCAAGTATAAAGGGAATAAAAGAACTTGAAGGACTTAGAATAGGATATTTTTCAGTTCTGAGCTCAGTTTGGAGCATGGAGGCCATGACTGGAAAGCCCTAGAAGAGAAGAATGAAATAGAGACCCCTTAATGAGGGTATTGTTTTCTCAAGGAGAATGAAATTTTTAGGCCCCGTCGTGGGTGTGTTACAACATATCCCAGATTTAGTGGAAATATTTTTGGCAATTATAACATTCGAGGATACAAGGGGTAATCAAGGCAGAAACTCATCAGTCTGGTGCAGATTTCAAGGAAAATATCATGAATCAAAGACCTGTTCCATATTTGATGACAACAGGTGAAATTGATGGCATATTTACATCTTGAATATCATTCCAACTCTAGCATCCTCAGTAGCTCGAGACACTTGCTGCAACTAGTTTATTTTAGTTTATTTCTTATTATTTTAATTGATTTTCTTTCCAATAAATCAACAATATGTTTTTGATATTTTGTTATTTAAACAATACTTTTGTAAGTAAAAGAGGAAACTAGGGAAATATTTCTAGAAATAAAGTGTTATAATTAGGTTAGTCATAGCATGGAAATGTTGGGATTCTCTAAATTTTCTTAACTAGAGATTATTCCACATAGATTAGAAGGTTTTAGCCAATTTAATTTCAGGACATGGATACCCAATATATTTTACTTATTTAAATCTTGCATGAGAGCGTCCAATTGTAACATTTCGAGCCTCTAGCTGTAACATTTTGTTTTCACCAATTCTTAAATTTCCAATCCTAAATACTACAACTCGATCCTACAAACTTAGCCATTATCTTTCTTCTTCGATGTTAATATAATGTTCACGAACTAGAATTGAAACCAATATTTATTCAACATTTATATTTACTATTCAGTACCTTTATTATTCGTGGTGGTAAATGATTGGAAAATAAAATCTACCATTCCACCTCATTTATAAATACAAAATATGCTTTGATTCCCTCCTCTACATTTCTATGCTATAGAAAGCTATTGTTACTAGAAAAAAAATCCAATGGCATGGGTACCTTCCCAAATACCATGGTTTAGTCTGTGCATGCCAATTTGGCATGCACACCAGCCAATAGAGTTGGCGTGCATGCCAATTTGGCATGCACAATAGCCCTTGGGCTATTGTGCATTCCAATTGGGGCATGCACATAAGTCATATGGCCGGTGTGCGTGCCAATTTTGCATGCAAACCTTATAATTTTACTTATTATATACATTTTATAACTGTCTATCCTTTCTAGTATAAATTATAGAAACTATTAATATTGCAAAAAGAAAAAGTTTTCAATTGGTTTCTCGAGTGAATTTCTTTTGGACCTTGTTGATCTCCCATTGCACCTTGAGTCAAGTCAAGGAAAGGCCTATCAAGGAAATGCATGGAAATGCCACAAGGTATGGAATGTCAAGGTAAGGAGCATGGAAAGGCATGTCAAGGAAAGATAATGCATGGCATGTCAAGGCTAGGCATGACATGTCAAGGCAACACATGTCAATGCAAGGCATGACATGTCAAGGCATGTCAATGTAAGGAAAGTTTTTTCAAGTAAAGGCATGTCAAGGCAAGGCAAGGCATGGAAAGGAAAGGAATGTCAAGGCAAGGCATGTCATGTCAAGGAAAGGCATGGAAAGGAAAGGAAAGGGAATGCATGGCAAGGAAAGTCATGGTAAGGCATGACAATGCATGGAAACACATGGAATTTCAAGGCAAGGCAAGACATGTCAAGACAAGGCAAGGAAAGGAAAGGAAAGGCATGACATTGGTTTTCAAGGCAAGGCATGGTATGTCAAGGCAAGGCATGGTATATCAAGGAAAGGAAATTCATGGCATGTCAAGGCAAGGCATGGCATTTCAAGGAAAGGCAAGGCATGGAATGTCAAGTCAAGGCAATGGTATGCCATTTCAAGGAAATACATGTCATGGAAAGGCATTTCAAGGCAAGACACGTCATGTCAAGGCAAGGCATGGCTTGTCAAGGCAAGGCATGGCATGTTAAGGCAAGACATGGTATGGCATGTTAAGGCAAGTCAAGACATTTTAGGGAAAGTCATGGCCTACCAAGGAAAGGTGTTATGAGGAAAATATATTTATGGCTAGGGTAAACCACAATAGATGGAAATGGATGCAGAAATTAACTCTCTTCTCAAGTATGATATATAAACAAATATGCTAGCAAGATAAGATAAAAGGTGTACCTCGTTTAGACGTTCGATGAAGTCCACTGTTGAGCACTTGACCCAAAGAAATATACCTACAACTAGTCCTCAAAAACCAAGAAGAGCAAGCATATGGTGATATTATATGATGTTAGCACATTCAATAGCATAATCCATTAATAAACATGACAAATAATCCCATGGAATAATAATTCAAGTATTTGCAAGATACCAATTGGACAAGAAACGAGTATTTCTATTGATAAATGATCAGCAGAAGTGAAAATGTTACAGACTTTCGTGTCGACACAGTTTGGAACCGAGAAACTAAGTTCCTTCCAACTGGGCCTCCGCCAAAGGCAAGCTCATAAGAGAGAAACAATGAGGTTCTCAATCAATAAGGGAAGAGATTGGTGGCTGAACACTATGTTCATACTTAAAGGACAAAGGGATGCAGAATCAATATAAAGTAAATAATTTCTCCATAGTAACTTTGCTCTCAAAGTTGAATTCCTTCTCCTCTTTCCATAGCTCAGAATTGTCCCATTTATAGCCTTCAAAATGGAATTGAAGGGCTAAGTCAGAATGCTTCCAGTATATGGAAGGCCAAGGATCATAGATCTCCTATTGTGACATGGAAACCTAACATTAGTTTTCATTTTCTGGCACAAATCTTGATGTACGTGGGTTGTAGTGGAGAAACTTTCATATACACATGTTGTATACTAGGAAAGATGCATACATGTGAAAAAATATGTATTTTTGGCTCTGGATTTTACAAACAGGGATAATAAGTCTACATGGGAAAATGGAAAAAGGCCTTATGCTCAAGATTACATAGAGTGAGGAAAATATTTATATAACATATGCCCCCTAATGTGTGAGGTTAGAGGAGTATCTGTGATGGCCGAAATACATTATAAACAACCCAGAAGTGGAGTGATGGGGAACCAACTAGAAGAACTAGATTCTCATTATATTCTGCACTAACTTTGTATACATGGATGCCAATAAAATTACACTGTATATCCATGTGAAAAAATAACAAACAAGTGTCTGTGGCCATGAATAGTAAAATACACATGCGGTTACATGCCAAAAAGTTGTCATAGTCACGAACAAGGCCCAGTGGAACTAGTCTCAAAACCAATATGAAGATATCTATATACAATGGNATGAAAGGGAAGCAACAAATCATGAAAGTTGCAACCAAATAGTAATGTCTTCAAGTCTTTGACACAATATGCCAAGGGTGAAAGTCTACATCATGTGAATAAATGATTTGAGGTTGAACACAATGAGACATTGTTTGATTACCGGTCATTGAGGCATACCATTAACAATCACGATACAACCTACCAATAATGAAAGTAGGTATCAAGGAACCGAGTACATTCTTACAAGTGTGAATAAATGAGTTGGTTTCGAACACCTGAATAATCCATCAATCATGAGACATTGATATATTACCAACTATCTATGGCGAGAGAGATTGCCACTGATGACTGCAAGCCTCAAGGTACTCATAAGACTCTAGGTCATGTTCCCAGAATAAATGGGCTGAAGTCGATGGAAGGAGACCCACTGAAAGGAGAGCATTAAGGAATTTCTCATTAGTAAGCACAAGGTACAAAGCAGGAGCTTCACGATTTGGTGGAAATCGGACGAAGAACATGTTCAGGAACCAACAACCCTGTGCATCTTTCATGTGTGCCAAGTGCAAGAGATACACGAAAAATACCCTCTAAATAGAAGCTAGTGATGAAAATCACTGACAAAGGAAAGGAAACCACCAAAAAAGCTAATGACATCCAAGACACTACACGAATCTCAATGTGTGAATAGATGTCTTATCGTCGAACACAAGGGAAACCACCTAGTCAATGAACAATGATGAAATGTTGACTGTTGGGTTCAAGGTTGCCTACCAATGATGAAAGTAGGGCCAGGGTGCATGATATTTTTTCGCCCTTGACTAAGTTTTGAGGGTCCTTGGTCATGTTTGACCTACTTTTGGGACTTTGACAGGCTGTCGAAGGCGGAGCATAAGACGAGGCAGAGATCATGGGATCTTTGCCCCTTTTTAGGGATTTTTGAGTTTTAGGCTAATGTAACGAGTATGGGGATGTCGGCCCATGGGTTTACCCATGTTTAGGCCCTTTTTTGTATTGTATAAATATAAATATAGGTGGTGTAGGAAGTATTTCTATCTATGTGATCGAAGAGAGGCTAGACACTATGCTAAGTGCAACTTGTAAGTGCTTTGTGCATGCTATGTTGAGAACTTGCATAGCTAAGTGCAAGTGATTGTAAGAGACTGTGAAGAGGCTTTGTGTTGTAACTCAGGGAAGGAGGATATAGCAGAGTGCTCGTAGATCTCCTGTCCCCTGCAGAGTAAGATATCATGGCTTTGTGCATGTAAAAGATTGACAGAAGGAAATAAAGAAGAAGAGTTGGTCGACGTAGCCCCAGGGTGGGGGTGAACCACATATATCCCATGTTGTGGTTGCTTTGTGCTTTGTGGTTGTTCTCTTGTTTATGTGGTTAAATGCTTAGTGCATTGATATATGCTTAGAAGAATCTAATATGGTAGCTTAGTGTTGAATAATGTGAATGAATGCTAGATCTGATTTATGATGGTATTCTTAGTGCTTGAATATATTGTGTCTGTGTGAATACTGTGTTGATATATTATTAGGGTTGAGTTGCGCTATAAGCTAAGGCTGAATACTAATGAACTATAATTGCTAAGTTCTCTATTAAGGTGTTACAATCACATATCTATGTCCCAGCTAAGGTTGCAGACATCTGAGTCTCGCAACCACCCCTGCCTCTACCTCAGGAGAGACTTCATCTGCTTCACAAGTTTTGCTGAAAGGGTCGGTAGTTAGGGTTTTGTTGGTGTGTTGTTGTAAGCATTGAACCCTAGGTTTGACCTTGTTCCAACAAATGGTTCTATTGCCGAGACCTGAAACTGTGATTGATGGGAACTACCGAAAAAATAAAGCTCTGTGCGTAGATTTGTTGCCCTAGTGCACAATATTCTACTTGACCTGTGAAGCTCTGTGCCAAGAAGAAAAGTCAGATCTGAAGAAAAGAGGTAAGACCTGAAATCTTTGTGCTCTGATAACAGTAAAGTAATAATTTTTGGTTAAAGAGGTAAGATCTTAAAGATTTGTGCTCTGATAAAGGTAAGAACAGTGAAAGGTTTTGATTGAAAAGGTAAGATAAGTGGAAATTTTTGTTTCAAAAGTATGGATCTAGGTATGTTTGATAAATTTAGTTCAAGCTTGAAAAGTAGGGCATAACTAGATGAAAGAAGGTTTGATATGAGTAGATCTAACAAATATAGTGAAATATATGTTATTCCCATGCATAGAAAGAACATTTGGACTAACAAATGGATGCATGACCCTAGAAATATTTTTTTGTAGGCTAGGTACTATGATCCTAGTGCACAGTATAGGAAAGGTTGGGGATCATTTCAAAGAAAGAGAGGATTAACTATTTGTTACAATTGCACAAGACTGGGACATCTTGCTAAGGAATGCCCTGGTAGAAGACCTAGTTGTATTTGTTGTAAATCTATGGATAATGAAGTTTTATATTTCCCTAGAATGATTGCTAAGCTTGAAATAATGAATATGAGACAAGAAAACCCTGAGGAAGGTCAAGAAACTGAGACCATGGAAGAACCCCAGAAATAATCAGAGAATGGATTGCTACAAATGAAAGAAACCCTAAATGATCACATAAATATCAACTTATCAAGGATCTTTGAAGAAAAAGAATGCATAGAAGCAAGAATAGGAGACTTCGACATTGACTATGTCCTCGATGTAGAAACACAGGTAAATATCATGACAGAAAGAACTTGGGAAACTTTAGGAAAGCCTACTATGATTCCTTCATTGAAGGAATAGGATTATTTAGGGGAAAACTGATAACCCTATGTGGAAGACTCACCCATATATCTATGAGTGCTCATGGAACTTTGACAAAGGAAGATTTTGAGGTTGTTAAATTTATTGAGAATAGCGCCCCATTCATTATATTAATAGGAAAAACTTGGATTGAAAAGGATCGGGCCAGAAGAAAAGAAGAGGAAGTCTTAGAGCAGAAGAAGCAAGAATTAAAAGATTTCATGACTAGGAGGATAACACACTTCATTAAAGAACAAGAGAATAGATCAAAGCTACTTAGAACCAGAAAATTGGATGTTGAAGTTGAAAGAACACAAGAAGACTCATAGACGAGTAGAAAACCTACCCCAGATAGAGAAGACATATTACTCTCTGACCCTATGAAAGAATCTCAACAACGTGAAGTTACTATGCCAAAAGGAGATAAGAATCAGAATGGAAAGAGGAATACCGAGACGAAGATCACCGAGAAGAAGGCTAGAAAGATCAGTAAGAAGAGAGAAAAGATAGAAAAGTTACAGAAGGTTCCAGAGGGGACTTTGCAGAAGCAAGGTTTGCAAGACTGGAACTTCGCCGAGATATCATAACAGTGCAACATGGAACTTCGCCATGGCGAAGCGATATAGCCGTTGAAAAAATTATAATTGTTAGTCCGATGACCTGAACAGTTAGAACAACAGTAATGGCCCGAAGACTCACCATCAGACTGTTGCAACTGCGCCACAATAGATAGAACCACATTGATGAAGGCCTCTCATCCATTGGAGAGATCCATTGCATCGTGTCTATTTAGTTTGTCGATTATTGCACCGAGAACACTTTTGTGAATTGTATCCAAGCCAACTCATTTCTACCGCATTGTGTTTATTAAGATCGAGACCTGTTCCATTGCATTGTGCACTCATTCATCCACCCAAGTTATCTGATCTAAGCGTGTATGTTGGACGAGCTCAACACCATAGATAAATCAGTCGAAGAAGTTCTCATTGATCTCATGGCCAAAAAGGTGATGTCCATAGGTATTCAAGATTCCTTGACGAGAGGAGTGCAAGCCTCTCTGTCGAATTCTCGTGGATCTGGACCCTCCCGACTGGAAGAAGAGAAGAGAACCAAGAACCAATATGACTTGGAAAAAGAGAAGCTAATCCTGACCATCCTACCCGACTACATCCTACCTCTGGATATCACGGTGAGTCATGATAGTGTCTCGAGAGGCTTTGATTACACCATGGTTACTGTGTACCTCCCAAAGGGGATACATGCAGTTAGAATGCAGCAGGATAAGATAATGACATTGAAGTTCAACGACTTCAACCTAGGAGACCGCAATAACCATAGTATGCTTTCTCCTTACAAATACTTGACCAGGACGAAGGGGAATAACTTGAAAATAATCCCCCAGCCATGGACTATGAACCTCGCGCAGTCCACCCTCTTGAATGTAATGAAGATTACACACTTTGGAAGGCACCAGGAGGTTAACACGTGTGTTAAGCTCCTTCTCTCATGTTACCATGGAGGCTACCTATGGCTAGACTGACGCATCACAATCGATCCAACTCTGATCCATACGATCATCGGATTAAGCATGCAGGGACTCGACCCACAAGACTTCTACCCAGGGAAGGCTACAGATCGTGCATTGGCATAGAAGATCAAAGACACATATGGTGATGTAGAAAAGGGAACACGAGGCTACAAGGTAGCTTCCATCTAGAATGGCGCAGTGCGCCTGGCATGCCAGTTGATCGCAAGAAATCTTGTGAGAAAGAATAGACCTACACATGTCACAAGATTCGTTGTTAAACTTGTCGGGAAATGCGTAGAAGGACTACAGATGAACTGGGCGAAGTACTTGTTCAACCAGCTGGAATTAGACTTCTGTGAAGCTCAAGATCAGGGATTTGAGTTCCACTTTAGCTGGCTCCTAATCCTCATGGAATTTACCACTTGGGAGATTCTGAAAGGTGCGACCTTCCCATACATTGAGTCATTCGAGTCGCTCACTGCGAAGTTCATCACACTATGGTACTCGACCGATATGGGAAAATAGTTACAGTTTAACGTGGTTTTTCATGCATATTATCTCCAACTGAAGAGGGATATCGAAGATATATCTCATATGACGCCAAACACCCTACATCAGTTCTGATTCCTCATGAAGTTTTGCGTAGATCGACACTTCATTTATATCACTGCGCGCGTAGATGAGCATAAATAAGAGCTTCAGTCATACTACAAGCTCACATAGGAGTACCTAGAAGAGATAACCAAGGACTGGTCTATAGAGCTCCTCATCCCTGCTGACCCCGTAGAAATGTCAGACCCTGAACTAATTGGCAGCCCTAAGACTACTCATGAAGAAAAGGATACTCCTGGACCTAGCATTAGAAAGAATACCAAAGAGGTCCAAAATTTGAGTAGCGCATCAAAAGAAATTGCTTCAGTATCACCTGGTCGAGGGGGTGATGACGAAGTAGATCAAGAAGAGACCAACAGAAAACAGAATCAATAGAAGCAGGGAGAAGTAACACCACCTATAGATCCTGTTGATGAGATTGATCCCTTGAAGAAAAGGAAGGTTTCCCCCATGAAACCCACTTCCTGAAAGAAATCCAGAGCCACCTTGACTAAGATGTAGACTATACTCACTGTAGATGACTTTGAATTCATCATCACAGCTATAGCAGATGCCTCGCAGGACATCTTGCAAAAACATGAAGCCAAGCAGGAGGTCATGGGACAGCAATAGGTCAAAGAAAATCGAGCCAAGATTGAGGGTTTTGAAGCAGAGCTACCCAGACCAGAGTGACTCGGGACGCATCACAGGTGATTGTTGGGGGCCTCTTGGCCCTTGACCAATTTTTGAGGATATTTGGTCATGTTTGACCTACTTTTGGGAATTCAACAGGATTTCAAAGGGGGAGCGCAAGTCAAAGCATATATCGCGGGATCTCAGCTCCTTTTTAGGACTTTTTGGGTTTTTGGATTATGTAACAGGTATGGGGATGTCGGCCCATGGTTTTACCCATGTTTAGGCCCTTTTTTGTAATGTATAAATAAAAATCTAGGCGATGTAGGAAGTAGTTTGATCTATGTGATCAAAGAGAGGCTAGACACTGTGCTAAGTGAAACTTGTAAGTGTTTTGTGCATGCTATGTTGAGAACTTGCAGAGCTAAGTGCAAGTGATTGTAAGAGACTGTGAAGAGGCTTTGTGTTGTAACTCAGAGAAGGAGGATCTAGCAGAGTGCATGCAGATCTCTTGTCTCCTGCAGAGTAAGATATCATGGCTCTGTGCATATATAAGATTGACAGAAGGAAATAAAGAAGAAGATTTGGTGGATGTAGCCCTAGGGTGGGGATGAACTGCGTATATATCATGTCGTGGTTTCTCTATGCTTTGTGGTTGTTCTCTTGTTTATGTGGTTAAATGCTTAGTTCACTGATCATTTATGTTCCTTTCATTTATACACTTTTCATCTTATAACAATCCTCAAATAGTAACCATTTCCACTCTGTTAACCATTAGAATCAATCACTGCTCACACCTTACTTCAATCAACAAATACACTCAAAAGTCATCTTTACAAAATTAACAATGAAGTCACACTATCACTGCAATTGGGCCTGTCATTTAGAATGCAATGATATACGTTAAACATATATAGAGGCAGTAAACCCAATAATCCAGATTAAATTGCAAAACCCGAATTGACATTTAAACAGATAGACAACAACCACCATTCCAACACAAGCTATGCACATAATAATTCAATCATGAAAATGTAATTTTTTCACTATACAAGCCCAATTCAATGTGACTCTAAAAAGATGGGCCATCCATCCAACACAACGAGGTATCAACAACATTCCTATCTTCATAAAACAAATAATAGGATTTCCACAAAATCATGCTTAAAACTCTGTGACTACTTCTGAGTGTGGAACCCAAAATTATCCATATCATGCACAATGGGAAGCCACCCAAAACACGACAATGCAACATTTCCATTCTACAATTTCAAACACAGTCATAGTTATTAATTCAACCCCTCGTGCCGAGCTATCAATCTAATATAGTAATGCTTCAGATCAACCAAACTGCAACCAACCATGTTGTGTAAAAACTCAAGCTCATGCAATCGAATAATCATAATGCACACAGTGGATGAAATTTCTACAGTCATCCTGGTTGCAATAACTGTTTGGCCTCAAAATAAGTCATAGTTACAATGACCAAATATTCATGGTGTAGAAACACCACACACACAATTGTAGTACACGTGATCATTATTTAGTAATTGTAACCAATGCCAAGTTAAACATCCAAATAATCTTAGTGCAAAAGGACAGTGACTGTGTATCAACCAACTGTAAGGTAGCTAGAGAGGTAATGGGGGGGCCCAGAGGGCCCATAGTGATAATAATTGAGGAAATTGAATGTAAGGTGTACTAGGCCCACTATATTATTAAATAAGACCCACTATGGTAGTTAGATATAATAAATGTAAGAGAACTTCTTAGAAGGTTCTACTTCTAGAAGATTCCTCCTCTAGAATGTTCTTAGGTGATG
>SNQJ01S0038158.1:93672-132419 GCA_010110895.2 Picea sitchensis | reverse complement strand
AAGGTTCTACTTCTAGAAGATTCCTCCTCTAGAATGTTCTTAGGTGATGGTAGCACTATATAAAGGGGTTCAAGCAATGTAATGGGGCATGAAGAAAAGTATTGTATTTGGAGTGGTAGATCAATAGGAGGATGCCCCCTCGAAGAGGCAAGTGAACAGGAGATGATCTCTTCCATAACATGATCCACTGTATGGTGTTTCCCTACCTCAAGGGGGTGTCTATATCTTCTACGTCGATTTCACATGAGAACTTGGACATGGGACCTCGGTTCACAATGGAATTTGAACTACTTCAACATGATGGTTTTCATTTCTCCATGGGACCCTGGTTCTCTAGTCTACTTCAACACTATTGTCCACACTTATCCATGGGACCTTGGTATATGGTTGTACATCAAGTGTTGAGGAAAACGCTTTCATAAGGGGGGTGGAATGTAAGGTAGCTAGAGAGGTAGTGGGGGGGCTAGAGGGCCCATAGTGATAATAGTGGAGGTCATTCAATATAAGGTGGACTAGGTCCACTATATTATTAACTAAGTCCCACTATGCTATTTAGATATAATAAATGAGTAGTTAGATATAATAAATGTAAGAGGACTTCTTAGAAGGTTCTACTTCTAGAAGATTCCTCCTCTAGAATGTTCTTAGGTGATGTTAGCACTATATAAAGGGGTTCAAGCAATGTAATGGGATATGAAGAGAATTATTATATTTGGAGCGGTATCTCAATAGGACGATGCCCCCTTAAAGAGGCAAGTGAACATGAGAGGATCCCTTCCATAATAAGATCCATTGTATGGTGTTTCCCTACCTCAAGGGTTTGATAATAATAAAAGTGTGGTTTCTTCTATCTTGCTTTGTGGATCTTAACACCAACCAATTCACCACTGTCGTAAAAATCAATCGACCTAACAAGTTGTGGAAACCACACATACCCATGAATCAACTCGAATCAGGGTTGTGACCCTCTCAATTAAAAAATACTAAGTTATTAAACATAAGGAGAGCGACTGTGTATTTTGAATTGTGCAATTAACAATGCAGGGTTTACCATTTTATAACAAAGGCAATGACTAGATGCCAAACCAACATGACTGTCACATGACCAACTGGTTGAGCCTATACTCAAATTAGTCGACAATATACAACCATCCAACAATAACCAAGTAGTAAACCCGACATGCCAGGCTAGTCTTCTCTATCAACCTTCAGACTGGAGAGCTAAGGGTTTGTTCTATAGCCAACACAGGGAGAACAGAGCCAACTTCTTGTAATGGTGAAACGTCTGAGGCCAATGGTGCATACACAGAGAGAACCATGAATCATTCGTGGGCAGGTAACAAATCCCATGACAAGGGGATATAAAATAGGAGCGAGACTCCAACTCGGCCAGTAATGATACTTAACACACGCAGGGTATAACCCTTGTGGTTCTCCAGTCAAACATCCACAATGTTGAAGTGAAGGCAAGGTCGATAACTTAAAAAAATAACCCACTGCACGACCTTTTAGTGGTGGAAACAAACTAATGCTCAAGTGAACAAACCTAGTGACACAGACTGCCTCCAACCATTAAACCCACAAAATCCAAATATTGGACATAATGATGAATGTATGAGGATATCTATCCACCCAAGACCAAACAAAAAGCATCCCCATCAAGGATAACAGAGAGCCCTTATGGATGATAACACCCAGGATGACCAATAACTTCTATGAATTCAAGATTGTTGTAGAAAGAACCATCAACTCTTCATTCCAAGAACACAATTTTACACAGTTGCAATACTTAAGGAAAAAACAAACCAATACACCCAAGCAATTAATCATTTCATAACCAAAGCAGACTCATGAATGGCCAAAAAAAGACATACCTGTAATTGAACACCTTAAAACGCGAGCTGGTCGAGCGGTTCCTCTCTGCTAAGAAATCAGAGAATAACCACAGCAACAAGGTTTCACAATATCCTGACTAGGGTGGAAGCTAATGGAAGGAGTAAAGATGATGTGCAGTAAATGCACGTCGCCTCCACCCATAGTCAATTAAGTCATTAGTACAAGCCAACCAATAATCCATTAACTCAATTAATTAGACCATGTATCGGAACCATCAACCATTAAAACCAATAGCGCGATCCATATCAACTCATGCCATAAAATAATCACCATGCATATCAACTATGTAACCCCAAACAAAATCGCAAAGCTATTAACGTCCATTACCTTGTCAAATGTGCCACCAACATCCCATCCATCCAAATATACCATATTCATATTACCAATATAACTCAATCAAATCGCATAACCATTACTTGCTAGATAGGATTTAACCATAATAAATTTAATCTTTCATGCATGTAGTCTAACATAACTCAAATTCTTCCCCTTGCATTTGTTGAATTTTTTTCATTTCTTTCAAATTGCTTGTATGTGTTACTAACATGTTTTTTATGAAGGTGTTCCAAGAATAGGTAGTAGTGGTGTCAATGAATACCATAAGTCGTAGTAACACAAAGAACCAATACTTCATAAGCCTCAAACCATATCCAATAAAAATAAGATCTCATTAACCATGTAAGCCATGTCAAACATCATCACAACATCACATATGAATAGACCTGATCTCCAATCTACAAGGGGTTCCGACCTACAGTATTATTTAACTTTAATAATAATATGCTTTAGAAACACTTTGTGAGAAAAACTTAGTTGTGATTTTAATCGTCAACAACTTGCAGAGGTAGTCAACCCATCTCCAACATGACTGACAATGGTTGGTGATGGGGATCTAGTATAACTAGTTGTAGCTAGACTAGCGGTGGGTTATGGCATTTGATACCAATGTCCTAGGAAATATTGGATTTGAAACATTGAAGACCAGGAAGGGTCCTGGTTTACCCCCTGTCCCTGTCCAGAAAGGCAGTATCCTCCGCCTAATTGATTCAGAGAGGTTTGAATGGGAATCATCATTGAAGTCTATGAAGAGATGGAAGTACAATAATGACTATTCAAGTGAGGATATAAGTTGCCCCTTGTGAAGAGGTTCCGTGAAGAGGGTAGATCAAACTGTAAAAATGATTCTCCCCATATGAAATACTCGGGGATACATGAGGACCCGTCATGGGAAAAGTGTTCGAAGGAATAGACATGGTGAACGAAGGATGCACAGACGGGGTGTAATAAGTAGAATAAGCACCCATTTGAGTATTGGCTCCTGAAAGAGCATTGCTAGGACTAGACCCGTAAGAGGGGAGGTTCCAATCTCCCATCGTGAAAGTTAATTGACGGACATGACTCATATCAAACGAATACGTAGGCATTGGGGCCATGGTGCCCCTAGATCCAATGCTAGGACTCATATAAGTGGACCAGCAAGAGGATTGCAAGGGTGAAGGCATATCAACGAGGAAATGACTAGAGACCCAAGGTGCGGACTGAGTGTCATAGCTTGGCATACCATTATGAAAAGCGAAAGGATTCGTCCCCATGAAATGAGTAAACATCATGGGGGGGGTAGTAGTAAATGAGGGATTTGAAGGAGCTCCACTATCCATGATAACAAAGACTCAGTATAAGCTCCTAAGGCCAACTAGTAATCAAAGAGCACACCAAAAGTCAAACAACCAATATGCACACAAACAGGGTAAAGTGGTTGAAAGTGGCCTCCCTCCGTAAAGAAGGTATGTCCCTCCCAAGAGGGGCCTGATACTCCCTACTAAAGATCAGAGGTAACATAATCAGTTATAAGGGCCCTCGTGGGCTTAACAACCAGTCGGTCAGATCCCCCCAGAGAGGTAATCCTCCATAAAGGTTGTGTGTTGTCCGACCCTTATTTGACCCAAGGTACCTACAGAATAAACCCTGCAAGTAACCTATGTGGCACCTAAGTCAAGAAACTAATAAACCACAATATAACCAATGCACATGTGAGCAGTCGTAAGTCAGGTCCACTGTATGGGTAGGGTAGCAAAGCCCGAAACCTTGAAAACACTGCCTTTCACAGAGGTAAGGGCACTAACAATATCCCTAGATATGAATAGATCCACAGAAATATCGCTGATGCTAAGAAGGTATCAGGGGGATATCCCTTCAACCAACCTTTCATGACCTCGTGATTAACTTCAGTGTGAGTGGAGCCTCCTGATATTACCAATTATACAATGGATTTCTCCACTCCCTTTCTCAGACACATAGGTTGATTTAATTGCTTTGGACAAGTTTACTCACAAAATACTATCCCAAGGTACTAAATCCTAAGCTAGTTTGTGTACCCTAAAAATAAAATCGCGACTAATCAATTTTAAATTATAGCGTTAATTTTAGTGGTCATGATTACTCAAAAAGGTATGGTAGTGAAACTCATGGTGTTATGACTCTGTAAGAAAAATAAATATGAAAGTAATGCAAAGTCCTAGCTTCAATTTTTAATGAGTGATATGCTTCTAAAACCCAATGCAATCTTCAATTTCAACTCTGCAATTCTAAAGTAAAAATGCAATGTTTCATTACATGCACTAAGCTAATGACAAGGACTCAAAAGACCAAAATGCTAAGCAATGCAAAATGCCTATTTTTTTGTATTTTCAATATAATAAAAATGAAAATGCATATATTGAAAGAAAATTGATATATAAACTCTACTGTGTATAGAAAGAAATAACTCAAGCAGGATACCAAGCAGAAAAGCACCCATCCCAATGTACAAGGACAATCAAAATGAAAAGATGATGAGAAAGACTCTGCCTAGAAATTCAACCAAAGATAGGTTTCCTATCATCCCACAAGCACTTAACAGGCACTATAGAGACCCAAGAAGGCTCAACAAACATCAAATACCACCCAACAACCACCAGACCAATAAAATAGCAAAAGAAATCTAATGTACGGGTCTGTTTAGGCAAACATAGCATATGTACGCAACTTGTAGAGGGACAGCCTGCGTATGTATGCGATTGTCAAGGAAAAAAAGCACGGATATGTTTCAAAAAACAAGGCCAGGCAAGGGAGAAGGTTGAAAACTTAGACCCAGAGTGAACAGAGGTTGTCAAGCAATGATATGACAAGAAACTCAATAGTAACGAGAGCAATTTAAGGACAAAAGTACTCCAAACCCTAAGAAAGAAGATTCAATCCCCAGTGTGGTCACCAATTCTGTTATGAGGAAACTATCTCTATGGCTAGGGTAAACCACAAAAGAAGGAAATGTTTGCATAAATCAACTCTCTTCTCAAGTATGCTATATAAACAAATATGCTAGCAAGACAAGATAAAAAGCCTACCTCGTCGAGACGTTCGATGAAGTCCACCATTGAGCACTTGAGCCAAAGCAATATACATGCAACTAGTCCTCAACAACCAAGCAGAGAAAGCATATGGTGATATTATATGATGTTAGCACATGGAATAATAATCCATTAATAAACATGAAAAATACGCCCATGGAATAATAATTCAAGTATTTTCAAGATACCAATTGGACGGGAAAAGAGTATTTCTATTAATAAATCATTAGCAGAATTCAAAATGTTAGAGACTTCTATGTTGGCATGGTTCGGAACTGAGAAACTAAGTTCCTTCCAGTTGGGCCTCCAACAAAGGAAAACTCATACGAGAGAAACAATGAAGTTCTCAATCAATAAGGGAAGAGCTTGGGGGTTGAACACTGTGTTCAGACTTAGAGGACAAAGGGATGCAGACTCAATATGAAGTAAATAATTTCTCCAGAGTAACTTTGCTCTCAAAGTTGAATTCTTTCTCCTCTTTCCATAGCTCAGAATTGGCCCATTTATAGCCTTCAAAATGGAACTGAAGGACCGAGTCAGAATGTTTCCAGTATATGGAAGGCCAAGGATCATAGATCTCCTGTCGTGACATGGAAACCCGACATTAATTTTCATTTTCTGGCACAAATCTCGTTGTACGTGGGCTGTAGTGGAGCAGCCTGCGTATACGCATGTTTTATAGTAGGAAAGATGCATACATGTGAAAAAATATGTATTTTTGTCTCTGGATTTTACAAACAGGGATAATAAGTCTACATGGGGAAATGGGAAAAGGCCTTTTGTGAAAAATTTCATAGGGTGAGGAAAATATTTCTATAACACAAGGCAAGGCATGGCTTGTCAAGTTAAGTCATGTCAATGCAAGGCATGGCATGTCAATGCAAGGTAGGGTCTATCAAGGCAAGGCATGTCAAGGCAAGGCAAGGCATGTCAGGGTAAGGCAAGGAAAGGAATATCAAGGTAAGACATAGCATGTAAATGCAAGACATGGAAAGGAAAGGCAAGGGAATACATGTCAAGGCAAGGAATGGCTTGTCAAGGAAAGGCATGGCAAGGCTAGGCATGACATGTCAAGGAAAGGCATGAAATATAAAGGAAAGGAAAGGCATGGAATGTCAAGGAAAGGAAAGCCAAGTCATGGCATGTCAAGGAAAGGCAAGGCATGGAACGTCAAGGAAAGACAATTTCATGTCAAGTCAAGGAAATTCATGTCACAAAAAGGCATGTAAAGGAAAGGCATGGCATGTCAAGGAAAGGAAATGCATGTCTTGTCAAGGAAAGGCAAGGCATTTCAAGGAAAGGAATGGCTTGTCAAGGCAAGGCATGAAATGACTAGGAATGGGATGTCAGGGCAAGGAAAGGCATGACATGTCAAGGAAAGGCATGTCAATGCAAGGAAATGCATGTCAAGGAAATAAAAGGCATGTTAGGGAAAGGAACGAAAAGGCAAGGAAAGGCAAGGAATTTCAAGGCAAGCCATGGCATGTCAAGGAAATACATGGCAAGGCAAGGAAATAGAATGCATGTCAAGGAAAGGAAATGGAATTCCAAGTCAAGGCATGTCAAGGAAAGGAAGGGCATGTGAAGGTAAGGCATGGCATGTCAAGGCAAGGAATGGCATGGAAATCAAATGCATGGCATGCCAAGGAAAGGCAAGGGAATGCATGACAAGGAAAGACATTGGAAGGAAAGTCATGGTAAGGAATGACAATGAATGGAAAAAAATGGCATGTCAAGTCAAGGCATGGATTTTCAAGGCAATGCATGGATTGTCAAGGAAAGGCACGTAAAGGCAAGGAAATACATGCAAATACAAGGCAAGACATTCCAAGCCAAGGAACGACTTGTCAAGGAAAGACATGGAAAGGATAGGCATGACATTTCAAGGAAAGGAATAGCATGTCAAGGAAAGGCAAGGCATGGTATGCCAAGGAAAGGAAATAGAATGTCAAGTCAAGGAAAGGCATGTGAAGGAAAGGAAAGGCATGTCAAGGAAAGGCAAAGCAAGACATGTCAATTAAAGGAATGGCTTGTCAAGGAAAGGCATGGAAATTCTAGGCATGTCAAGGCAAGGCTTGGCATGTCAAGGAAAGGAAAGTCATGGAATGTCAAGGAAAGGAAAATAAAGGCAATGACATGTCAAGGAAATGTAAGACATGACATGTCAAGGAAAGGTGATGGAATGTCAAGTAAAGGCATGTCAAGGAAAGGAAGGGTATGTTAAGGCAAGGAATCGTAAGGAAAGGAAAGGCATGGCATGTTAAGGCAAGGAAACACATTTCAAGTCAAGGCATGGCTTGTAAAGACAAGGCATGGCTAGGATAGGCATGGTATGTCAAGGAAAGGCATGGCATGTCAAGGCAAGGCAAGGCATGGAATGTCAAGGAAAGGCATGTCAATGTAAGGAAATGCAAGGTCTATCAAGGAAAGGCAAGGCATGTCAGGGAAAGGAATGTAAAGGAAAGGAAAGGAAAGGAATTCCAAGGCAATGCATGGCATGTCAAGGCAAGGTATGCCAAGGAAAGACAAGGGAATTCATGGAAAGGAAAGGAATTGCAAGGAAAGTCATGGTAAGGCATGACAACACATGCAAGATAATGGCATTTCAAGGAAAGGCGTGGCTTGTCAAGGCAAGGCATGTCAAGGAAAGGAAATACATGTCAAGGTAAGGCATGGATTGTCAAGGTAAGGCATTTCAAGACTAGGCCTAACATGTCAAGGCAAGGCATGACAGTTCAAGGCAAGGAAAATCATGGCATGTCAAGACAAGGAAATACATGTCAAGGCAAGGCATGGCTTGTGAAGGCAAGGCATGGAATGTCAAGGAAAGGAAAGACATGGCATGTCAAGGCAAGGAAATGGCATGTCAAGTCAAGGAAAGGCATGTCAAGGAAAGGAAAGGCATGTCAAGGCAAGGCATGGCATGGAAAGGCAAGGAATGACATGTCAAGGCAGGGAAAGGAATGCAATGTCAAGGCAATGAAAGACATGTCAAGGAAAGGCAAGGCATGGTAAGGCTAGGAATGACATTGTTTTATGATCTTTACTAATGTTTATTAGAATTGTTGAATGTTTTACATTATTGGAATGACATCTTAGTTGTAACTTATTTGAAATTTTATTATCATTTGTGCACTTTGATATGATGTAATATGATTATTGTTTCATTTCATATGTTGTAATATTAGATATATAACAAATAAATCAATTATTGCATGAAATAAATAATAACTTTTCATTCTAAATGTTTTTTTTTGCAGAACAAGGATCTTCCAGAAGATCTGTATCATCCTCAATAAATAGATCTAGATCATGATGTTGAGTCCGATGTTAAGATGGCAGATGATGATCATGATGACACAAATGAAAATGACAATGATGTCAATGTCGATGTAGATGAAGATGATCATGATCATGATGGTGATGATGATGTTGAGGCAGTTGTTGGTAGCATCCAATGACATTCATGATCATATATACTACATTATGGATCATTTTTTATATATTGTTATAATGTCTCTTTGCATGGTTACTATCATATGTATCATTTTCACGACCTCCAATACCATATTATCGAGTTGTATCATTTTGGCATGATTCATGTTGATTTATATCGTTTGGACATGATGTATCATATTGACTTATATCATGTTGTCTTACATAACTTATATTTTTTATTTAAATCGTTTGTACATGATGTATCTTTTTGACTTATGTCGACTATTGGACATGTATTATTTTTAGATGTTATTGATCTATTGACATATATATTTTACTTTCACTTGTTTTAGTTATATATGATGATGATATTATCAATATTGACTCGTCAATTTTTATATATTGAAAGTGGTTGATGATTTTTGGATGCATATTTATTATAATTGATGGTTTTTATTTACTTCTCATGATGGATGTTGTCAAAATCACTTAAATTATAGATATTTGACTCACTTGTTTTAATTATACATGATGATCATGTTATAATAATTATCTTGTTATTTTATATATACTGGATGTTGTAGATTCTATTTTGATGGAGATTTAATAAGTATAATGATGTTGTTAATTTGTATAGATGTTCGTTTCCCTAAAAACTCTTTATAAATGCTATCCTATAAAACATTTCAAATGAATTTATATGACTCATTGTATAATCATATAAGTTATTTAAGAGACATGATATATTTAACTAATTAAATTGAAATAAAACATATTAAATTAATATCTGTAAGAAAAAAAAGAATCATTTTTGGAAGCAACAACGGAAGTAACAATCGAAGAAAAATTGGAAGCCACACAAGAAGAAAAATTGGAAGCCAAACCAGAAGCAAAACGGGAAGAAAAATGGGAAGAAAAACTAGAAGCAAAACTAGATGTAAAACTGGAAGTCAAACCAAAATCCAAACTGAAAGAAAAATTGGAAGCCATATCATAAGAAAAACTGGATGTAAAACTAAAAGACAAACCATAAGCCAAAATGGAAGAAGAATTGGAAGGCATATCAGAAGAAAAACTGGAAGCAACACCTAACGCTAGACTTGGTTCTATTCTCGACGTTAAACTGGAACAAAAAATTGAAGCCATATCAGAAGAAAAAAATGGACGTAAAACAGGAATCCAAACAAGATGGCAAAATGGAAGAAAAATTGAAAGGCATATCAGAAGAAAAACTGAAAGAAAAACCTGGTACTAAATTTGGCAGTATTCCTGGCTCTAATTCCGATGCTATTATTGGCACTAATTATGGCACTAAACCTAGTGCTAAACTTGTCTCTATTCCCAATGTTATTCCTGGATCTATTCCTAGATTTATTTTACCAGCGTTGAATCCGACGCTAAATCTAGCACAATTATAAAAATTCCATATTGCACCCAGTTTTGTGTCGGAAAAGGTCTCCAATTCATGAACTAAAATACACTAAATTATGGCACTACTTTAGTTGCTAAATTCTTGTTTCGTTGTAGTGTGTTGACCCCTATCAAGAACCCCATAGGTTCTTTCATTCAACAACTTCCTCCTATTCCTATAGCCATTTACAAAATGTAACACCTCAAAGAACCTAAGAAAGGAAATCATGGATGGGATCCCATATTCATTAACCCTTATCACATTGATAAAGGATGGGGGACTCTTCCCAAAGACGGATATCATCCCATTGACATGGGTTTAATCCCTATAACATCTTGATCAATTCACTCTTTATTTAAACTCACTCTCTATTGCCCGATGCCCTTGT
Organism: Picea sitchensis; assembly: GCA_010110895.2. Lineage (NCBI taxonomy): Eukaryota > Viridiplantae > Streptophyta > Pinopsida > Pinales > Pinaceae > Picea > Picea sitchensis. The sequence goes on along the minus strand of SNQJ01S0038158.1, from coordinate 121,900 downwards.
TGTTTATGTCATTATCATTCTCCACCTTGAGTGTTATGGAATTTTATGACAATTTAATCTTGGTAGCCTTGAGTGATTGAATTTAATTGGACATGTTTTATGCATTGTAGCTATATCCAGTGTAGGTTGTATCATGACCACTTTTTCATAAAATGCATGTATACATTTTGTATTTTCATAGAAATATGAAGCATTTTGTTAAAATAAAAAACTATCACAAATTAATGTTGGTTGAAAACAACTAAAGATAACCCAAAGCTATAAATATTTGGGATTAGATTTCAATTAGAATTTAGGGTGGAACATGTTATAACCCAAAGGTTGTTCACCTAAACCAAAATTCTAGGTTTACCAAAATACACCACATATAGTATGGATACCATGTGTTTTACCCACTTTTACATCATTTTACACCATTATGACTTAAAGAACCACATTTCCTAAATTTATTTTCATTTCCTAAGGTCATTAAACCCTTTTTTGACCTCCTCCTCTTAAAATTATCCAAAAAGTAAAATAAAACAAAACACAATACAAAAACCCTAAAACTAATGGTTAGTTTTGATATGATCAATAAATCATATTTTATTATTATGACCATGTCAAAGATAACCACTATTTTTCTTATAAAATCAAGAATCCTCCCACATTTCGCTTATCACCCATCAAAAGTAGGAACATGCTTTCATATTTATACTAAAAATGAACACCCATTGTGTTTGAGAGATATCTTTGCAACAACCATAACCACTTTCATCCATAAGGAGACGATCCAGATTATTTTCAGAACGAAATGAAAGAAGATATATTACAATGAAATACACACAAAAATTGCCAGAAACAGAGAAATACAACAATACATGATTTCTATTAATGAAACAAATGTATAGAGACTATAAAAATAGAGAGTGCAAGACTCGCTCGAATGGTGGCAGCGTTATCTCTGAGAAGAGATGCGACGGATATGCACATTCACAAGAAGATCATTAAAATGAGGCTTTGAAGGCCTTTTTATGATTAACACGAATTCCAAAACCCTAGACATCCAAAAACCTAACCCTAGGAGATGAAGCGCCAAATGTCATGTGGGCCCCGTTGGGGTAAGTTAGTACATTAAATTTCCGGGGTCGTAACGTTTACATACGATCTTTGTTTTAGGCGTGTGATAGCCCGTTTGAAAGATATTTTTGAGAAATACACATTATGTTGTCAAAATTTGACTATGTCTATAGTTTGACTGTGGCAAGCCAAGAAAACACTATTTAGAGCCCCAAAACAACCCTAGAAGTATAGAAAGATGTACTGATATGAAAAATTCCAACATAAGCTACTTGGAATAGGTGGGCTTCCACCAATATCAACATGGATTCTATGTATGGATTCAGGATAACCCCGTAAGTGTAGAACCTACAATTACAAAGAAATGCCCCCATTATAGAGAAACATGTTGAACTGAAAACTATCAATATGAGACAATTGGAATTTGGAATAGGTAGGTGGCCACCAATATCCACATGGATCAAGAGAGGATTCAAGCCACACAGTTAAGAAGCAAAAATAACCCTCCCAAGAAGGAGTTAAATGTAATGTCCCCATTTTTGGACATTATTATATTACAGAGTGTTATGCTTATGAGAGTAGCTAGATGGGGGTGACAATGATTTCAGGAGATATTGAGGGTTTTATTGGGCCTGAATTGCATCGTTCATCATATTTCATCATCAAGATCCCTTCCGTAAAACTTTGCTTTTTCTTCGTTGCATTCCAACAATTTCCGTAATTTTGAGTTATTATGGGTCATGTTCTAATTAATTTCACTAAGATGGTCATTTTGGGCATAATACTTGGAGAAACCTCTTAGTGTAATAGCTCATTGGAATTGAGAGGCGGATAAATACATGATTAGATGATGAGAAGTGAATTTTAGTGGCCGAAGAAGCCATAGGGACGAATAAATCACTTTTTAGAGGCAACAAGGCCAATTAATTAATAAAGTGATTTAATTAAAGAATAATAAAAATAAAGTAAAATTCACTTGGAGGGAAAAGGTGAACATGGGGGATACAAGAGAGATATGGGCCTCTATTCTCTCATTATGTTGATTATCATTTTGATGTTTGGATTCTTTCTAGAGAGCCCATGATACTTGGCAGTTTTGAGGGTTTTGACTGAACAAACCCTAGAGATCAGATCGGCTGTGAAATATTCCACCTTTCATGATCCAATATTGTCCAAGGAGGTGAAATTTTCATCCTTCACCATTATACATCAGTTATTATTCAGTTACAAGAGTAGCAGGGGAAGCATTGCACAATTTTGGAGGGTTTATGTAGAGCTAGGGCACGGTGTTCTTGAGAGAGGAGTTAGTGGAGGGTTGTAGGCACTGGATCTGAGAGAGATATCACTTCAGAGGTGCTATATATCACCAGGGAACCTTTTTGATTCAATTATTGAGTGTTTTATTCATCCCATTCACTCTACGATTCAGGAGGATGAGTTTTCTCTTGAGGAGGGTGCACTGTCCATGAGAGATCTTGTGTTCTAGAGGGAAATAACTTTCCCAATATCCCATAGTTTTGGCATAGGTGTTTCCTAAACCTCGATATATATTTTAGCAGTTGGGTTCAGTAAATTAGAGGCCATATTATTGGAGGATGAATTATTGGCTTGCTTCAGCTAGTGAGGTCACATATGTTCTTAGAGACATTGTTGTTTGGAGGTCTTCCAGTTGAGCTATCGCTCAAAGAAAACTCCCGTCACCTTGCCATCACTATATCTATCTTATCACATAGTTTTTCAGAGGTTTAAGGCCATCAAAGAGTAGGTCATACCTCCCTTGATCTATTCCATCCAGGAAGTGTGCATTGTGCCAGAGAGGGCATCACCTACAACAAAGTGTTACAGTTGGACTTCAGTGTTACTTGGTATTCAACTTGGAGAGCATTTTGGAAGCCTATATATTCATCTCTATATTGTATCTTGGAGGCATCATCATCCACACACTCTATTATATTATATGTATTCCAAATCTTCTCCATTTTGTATGAGGTCAACTATTATTATAAATAAATATGGATCTAAGGTATTTGTGGCTATTTATTATGTTACTTTTATTGAATCTAGTTGCTTATATATGATTTCTATATCTACATCCTTTACTTGCTTCACACACACAATCAAACCATAATATTAAACCCTAGCGCAAATCAAGAAGACAAGTCTGCAAAGTGTTTGACAAAACACTACAACCAGAAAACACATAAAAACCTCAATGTTCCAAGTAAATCTATTTGGGAAGATTACAGNCTTCACACACACAATCAAACCATAATATTAAACCCTAGCGCAAATCAAGAAGACAAGTCTGCAAAGTGTTTGACAAAACACTACAACCAGAAAACACATAAAAACCTCAATGTTCCAAGTAAATCTATTTGGGAAGATTACAGTGGTATCATAGTGAATTTCCTTCATCATCCTGTGATATACATTGATGATCTAGAGGAGATATGGAGTTTGAATTTTTTTCAAAGGAGATCATATATTGTAATGATGAGTATTACGCCCTTAGTGAGATATTCAAGGCTCAAGTAACATTCCAACTTTGTATCCATAAAAAATCCTAGGTGGAGCAAAGATGAGGTTACACATTGGGCCAAAATGATAGAAGAAATCCATTATTGGAGGAGAATAGGAGAGGAAAATAGAGTCAAAGAATGCAAGGAGGTAGATACATCACTACCAAGTAGTAGATGGAAGGAAGCACAGATTGAGCCTACACCCATTAGTAGCAGGGAACTTTGCTATAGTTGCAAAGAGCCTTGGGATCCAGATCACGGATGCAGGGGTAAAGGGAAGGTGCACATTGTTAAGGTGCACTACGATAGTGAGGATGAGGAGATGCATGATGATGCAACCATAGATTCCTATTTAAAGAAATCTGATGAGGCTAGTGACTCCTATGCATCTGATGGACAGTTGGATGGATAGGATGATAGTGCATGTTCCTTAACTTCCCTATCAACCAGTGTTGAGTACTGAACACTTCAACATAGTGGTGACACTTGTGGGGATTCATATGAGTTAGCACCTGGTATGAGGTCATGTGTGGGGGATATTGTTCCTCCCGTGGATTTGAGCGTGAAACAATCCTTACCTTCTTGGATATTTATGATAGAATGACACAATAAGATATCAGTAACATTCTAGAGGTGGTAGAAGAGTCTTGTGTAGCATTTGAACACAAGGGACATATGGATCTATAGTCCTAAAAGGAGAGGAATGGATTGGATATAGTTGACTATATACATGCATATCAGTATGAGGAGAGCGAGTCACCTCTTTTGGGGATTCTACTGTTATATCAAGTTGTGTAGACTGGTAGTTTGATGTGATACTCACTTCCAGTATCGGTCTACAATGATGAGGATGCACTCCTTATTGATAGGGATGACTATATCTCATGTCTAGATACATATGTATGGGATCCAGGTGCTGATGACATTAGTAGAGAGAGCGCACAGGAAGATACAACTGTCAATAATGGATACAATGCGATTCAGATGGGGGTAGCAGTTGGTGATGGTGTGCAGTGGCATACAGGAGGACTTAGAAGCACAGTGGACAATGGGCAGTTTAGTGCCTTATCTTTTGAGCAGTGTGTTGTTTGGGATTCCATTAGTGACACTAGAAGCGAGAGGCATGAGGTAGCACCTCAACAAGATTTTGATCAGGAGTTGTGACACTTGACATGATAGTTGAGAGTCAGTGACAACATGATCATGGAAGCCACTAGATGCATTGATGATACACACACAATGGTGGTAAGTTATTGTTGGAGGGCCTCGATGGCACATGATAGTTCATATGGGGGGATTTCCATTGATGACTCCCATACACTTCGGGAGAGAGTGACTGTGATGAGGGTAGACTACCAACAATTGTTGATGGATAGAGTTTACTTATTGGAGGTTGGCGAGATGTATCATAGGACACTGAGGGAGAATGAGATTGAGGTGGACCGACTCACTCATGAATTGGAAAGAACACGAGGATTCTTGGAAGGCACACACAATCTATTATATTATATGTGTTCCAGATCTGCTCCATTTTGTATGAGGTAAGCTATTATTATAAATAAATCCAAATATGAGGTATTTGTGGCTATTTCTTGTGTTACTTGTATTGCATCTTGTTGATTATATGTCATTTCTATATCTACATAATTTACTTGCTGCAAACACACAATCAAACCATAATACTAAACCCTATATCAACTCAAGAAGACAAGTCTACAAAGTGTTTGACGAAACACCACAACCAAAAAACACATAAAAACCTCAATGTTCCAAACAAATCTGTTTGGGAACATTACAGAAAAGGACATCCTCTTCTTCAATAACTTTCTCCACAATTGTAAGAAACTTTTCATTCCATTGGGTAATGAAGTATTCTTTTATTCTTTCATAAATTGAACTCATTATAGTTTTGTTTATTTTTTTCATTTCTTTATTTTTCTCATGCATGGTATGAGCCTAGAGATGAAATTTTTTGTTTAAAGCTAGGGTTTATTGTTTTTTTTTTACAATACGTTGTCTTTTATCTAGCGCAACCACTAGATTAGGAGATTTTGCAACCCTTGTTGCATATTTCCAACAACATGACACATGCACTAGAAAAGGACTTCAATGAGGGTTGAAAGGATTCTTCATGTTGCAAAATAGATGTAGGAGAACATATCTTTGAAATTAGCAAATGTTGCACCCCCTCTTTTCCTAATGTTCCATGAATGTGGAGTAGTAACAAATGCAACCAAGCTGAGTGAATATGAAAATGCCAAAATAACAAGTTGTCTAGGAGTAAAATGCAACACCCTTTATGAGATACCCCTAGCTAAAACATGACTATACACAATAAAATTGTAGGCATTGAGAAAAGTTATTGTATACAGAAAAAATATCGTGACCATGGGTAATGACATGGTTTAGTTAAAATCAATCATTATGAATTAACCAGGAAGAAAACATGCAACTATAATGTAGAAAATAGTTTGAAAAATAAAATGTAGACTAAGAAAGGTGCCTAATAGATAAAATTGTGTTTAAAAGTCATGTACAAGAATGCTATAGGAAGGAGAAATGAAGAAAACATACCCATAAAAACAACAATGTCATATAAATAATTTCAACAAAAAAGGAGATCAAAATGCAAAACTACTTGCTTAACATGTTATGTTGTGAAAAACAAATAATAAAATAATAACACAACTAAGAACAAGATAACATAAGTTGAGATGAGAAACAATGAGATGGAAAAAACTAGAATCATTTCTCAAGAAAAGGTTATCATGATTATGCAAAATGGAGAGATAGAGAGTGGGCAATCCTTTTTCCTCCATTGTATTATGTACTCAAAGATCAGAAAGGGATTAATTTTCATATCAATTTTTTTTTCAAAACTAATAAATAGTGTAAAGTTAACTTGGAAAAATAATACATACAAGAAATAAATAGTTGAAAGTAAACTCATAGGGTGGCCATTACTTGATGCAAGGCAAAACAATACTAAATCCATAATCTAGATGTCTCCACTAACATTAATATTAATGATGGTAAATTTTCTTAAAAAATACTACAAAGTGAGAATTATAAATGATTATTAAATAATTAAAAAAAATACATTATACACATTAATGTAAAGATTGTTATCCCACATCCTAGTGTATAATAAAAAATCCTTAAAAATCCTCTACTTACAATAAGAAAGGTATAATAATGATGTAGCATGCCTTTTTCCGCATATCAACACGCATGGCAACTATTTTTCGGAGGATATGTGGGCCTCATATCTATGAAGTAATTATTTTTTCTGAGAATATGTCGACCTTTTATCTTTAACCTAATTATTTATTTAGGTTTGTACGTTTGAAAAGCGTGTTTAAGCACTAGGTAGGATTTCACTTCACCACAAAACAATTTTCCATATCTCTCATGCAAACGCTGTGTTTAACGATTAAGCACAAAAGTATCTGGAACAAAATCCCAATCTGAAAACTACAATCCACTACACAACTTTTCCATGGCCGTAGGAGATCATTGAGTCGCGGACAACCTTATCTCCATTATCATCAGTGGGATGTAGATATTAGTTAACGTCTGAGGATCTGGAAAATATTGTCTGAGGATCTGGAAAATATTGTTTGGCCTGGAGCAAGAATTGCTCAAGGATCGAACTTACGTTTCCTCTCCACGAATTGGTCCCACTGCTTTCCGAAATGCCTTTTACACTCTCTATCTGTCTTATAATGAGGAAGGTATTGCTTCATTTCAATCCCCTCTGTTTCGCATATTCCAAGAATCTCATCGTTCTCCGCAAGCAGCATCTCTATTTGTGGACCAAAACGAAAAGCTTGGCCACTAACACCACAATTGGAAAGAGTTCCACCAACAGAGAGAAAGAGGTAATCTGTCCATGAACGAGGAGTAAGCCCCTCTATGAGAGTGGCCTTGAGGAGATCCACCCATAATTCCCCTGCACAAACGTCAACGTAACCCTGAGTCTCCTCCTCTCCCATTCCATGAAAAATATGAATTCCTTTCATGGCAGACATCATGTCCACCACTATTCCATTTAAGGCCTGAGCTTGTCCACTGATTGAATGCCCATTTCCTCTCGCTGCCACTGTGAGGTGATCGGACATAGCTGTTGTTCTTACAACTCTAATAATATCGTCCACCGATGCAGGATATACAATGGAGGCTGGCCTGTGGTGGTACAGGCGTCCAAAATCACCGGCCCCTCTTTCAGTTTCATCTATGGAAATTGAGTCATTCATGTGTATCATAACCAAAGATTGGCAATCCTCTTCAGACAGGGCCCAGTAGCATGGAATATTGTGATCGTTTTCTTTACAGTTGCAGGTTGTTGTGATCTTCATGTTGAGAACAAGTATCATCAAAATCAGCATTCTCAATGCAAATCCCATGATAATATCCTTCCTTAACTCCTACAATCAAACTTACAGACCTCGAATTATTAATATTCTTGATTTGCTCTCACTCTCAACTGCAACTACATGCATATAGGACCCGTCAATAGTAAGCTAATTATAATAAAAATAATAATCTTGCCAATAGCAAGCTAATTAGGTTCAATGAGTGGGCAGAAGCAAAGGAAAACAAGAAAATACAGACTGAAACAAATTTTATTGCTGGATGGATAGAGAGTATGGAAGGATCCGGAAGATACACAACATTCACGAAGGATAGAGTGTCGGTGGAAAGGCGGTGGAGGAACATTAATAGGTGGTTGAGAGGAAGGTTGTGTTTTAATGCCGTAGATAGAAATTAAATTCTTCCAACACTCCCCCTAATTTCTACTACTAATTACATCAATATTTACAATGCCTAATGCTTCTCTTAAATACTCAAATTGGTCTTGTGCTAAAGCCTTTATAAATATGTCTGCAAGTTGCTCTTTTGATTTGCAATGTTGTAGGATGAGTTTTCCATTGTTGACAAGTTCTCGAATGAAGTGATATCTCGTGCCAATATGCTTAGTCCTCTTGTAAAAAACATGATTCTTTGATAGTGCAATGGTGGACTTGTTGTCGCAATAGATTGTGGTAGGCTCCTCTTGATTATGCATTAGATCCTTCAATATTCTTCGCATCCAAACTGCTTGACATGTTATTCTGCTTCTGATGATGAGATTGTCACTATTGGTTGTTTCTTTGATGCCCATGCCACAACTCTTATTCCAAGATGAAATGCATATCCAGATGTGCTCTTTCTGTCATCAATACTCTGTGCAAAATCACTATCTGTATATCCAACCAACTGCAGATTATTTGAAGTAGAATACAATATGCCATGATTCATAGTTCCTGCAATGTATCTTAATAACCTTTTTCGTGCTTCCCAATGTGAATTCTTTGGTGTGTCCATGAATCTAGAAATGAGACTGACTCCATACATTATATCTCGCCTAGTTGCGGTGAGATACATCAAACTTCCAACTAATTTTTTGAATATGGTTGAATCAAAATCCATCTCATTTTGTTCTCTACTTAGTTTTGTGCCAACTGCCACAGGTGTAGAAATTGCATGGACTGCACTTTATCATTTTAAACCTTTTTAAAACATCTTTTGCATATTTACTTTGACAAATGAAAATGCCTTTATCATTTTGTGTGCCTTCAATGGCAAGAAAATATTTCAGTAACCCCAAGTCTGTCATCTCAAATTCCTTCTTCATTGTTGTTTTAAACATATCATTAGAGAGATTACATGTATAGATCAAATCATCAACATATAAGCAAACAATCAAGATGTGGCCTTGTTCATTGACTTGGTGTATAGTGTAGGCTCACTAGTGCTTCTTATGAATTCATTTTTTATCATGTATGAATCTATCCTGCTATACCAAGCACTTGGTGCTTGATTCAATCCAAAAAGTGTCTTCTTCAACGTGTAAACCTTGTCTTCTTGTCCTTTTACTTCATACCCTGGTGGTTGCTGCACATAAACTTCTTCTTCTATATATCCATTCAAGAATTATGATTTGACATCCATTTGATAAACTTTCCAATTATGTTGAGTTGCAATAGCTAGTACCATCCTAATTGTGTCTAGTCTTTCTATGGGTGCAAATGTTTCATTGTAATCAACTCCATATTTTTGTGCAAATCCTTTAGCTACTAATCTTGCCTTATATTTGTCAACTTCTCCATTTTCCTTGTATTTAGTTGTATACACCCATTTCACACCTATGCATTATTTCTCCTTAGGTAAATCAACTAGATCCCATGTATCATTTTTCTTAATAGATTCCATTTCTTCATTCATTGCATTAATCCAATGTTCTTCCCTAATTGCATCTTCAAAGTATATAGGATATTGAGTAAATAGAGCAAACTTGGATTGCAAATCTATCTTATCTCCTTGATCATATATTTCTATTAAACTTCTAGTCTTTTTGCCTCTTAATCTTGATCTTAATGATTCAAGTGTAGGAGTTGAGTCATAACTTACTTGTGGACGATATTTCTCCTTGCTCACCTTGCCTTTTTGAGTTTTCTTCTTGTGGAATTCTTGATGGTATTCCTCCTTGCTCATTTGACTGTTCTCCTTGACCTTTTTCTCCTAGTTCTTCATATAGTATTTTTGTACTTGTAATTGTCTTGTCTATATTGCCATCCCATGATTCTTCCTCTTTGAATACAACATCTCTACTTACAATGACTTTCTTGGTTATAGGAATAAACAACTTATATGCCTTAGATTGTTCATCATAACCAATGAAAATGCATTTTTCACTTTTATCATCCAATTTACTCATTGTTTGTTTAGGAACATGTGCATATGCAATGCAACTAAACACTTAAAAATGAGAAACACTATGATGCTTACCACTCCATGCTTGTTGAAGAACCATGTCTCTCACAATCTTTGTTGGACTCATGTTCAATATATAGACTGCACAAACTATTGCTTCAGCCCAATATAAATTAGATAGATTCTTTCCTTTCAACATGCTTCTTGCCATCTCCATTATTGCATGATTTTTCCATTCTGCAACACCATTTTGTTGAGGTGTATAGCTTGTAGTGAACTGCTTCTTTATTCCATGATACCTGCAATACTCCAGAAACTCATTTGAATTGTATTCTCCTCATCTATCTGATCTTAATATCTTAATGGATAGACCACTTTGTTTCTCAACCAATGCATTGAATTCCTTAAACTTGTCAAATGTTTCATATTTGTGTTTAAGGAAATAAACCCATGCTTTTCTACTATAATCATCAATGAATGTTCGAAAATATATGCTCCCCCCTAATGATGGTGTTTACATTGGACCACATAAATCTTTATGCATAATTTCTAAAGGTGCCCAAGCTCTATATGACTTCTCTTTTGGAAAGATTTTCCTATGTTGCTTGCCTAAAATACAACTTTCACATGAACTTATTGGTGCTTGAATAGGTGGTAAACCTCTTACCATTTCATTTCTTTTCAATAGACACAATCCTTTGAATTTTAGATGGCCATACCTCAAGTGCCATATCCATGCTTGATCTTGAATTGATGCCTTGAAACTTGCTCCAATCTTCTCCATCATTTCACTTTTCATGTGAAGTGGGAACATTCTATTGTGTGCCATTTTAATCTTTCCAATCACCGTTTTACTAGAGGAATATCAAATATAGTGCATACATTATTCTCAAAAGAAACTCTCTCTTTTGAGTAACTTGTCCCACACTTGTGAGATTATGCTTCAAACCAGGCACAAAATAAACATCAGCAATAATTTTCTTTCCACTATTTGTTATTACATTGATTGCACCTTTTCCCATGACTTCTACAATGTTATCATTACCCAATTTAATTTGTGCTTTAACTGATGCATCCAAATCCTCAAACAACCCTTTATTTCCAGTCATATGGTTACTGCAACCACTATCAAGAAACCAAATGTTACTTGCATTTTCTTGAGCTACATCACATGTAATAAACAATGTCTCATAACTACTCTCAAATAAATGTGCATTATGCTTTCTCATATTTGTTTGTCTCTTTTGGCATTCATTTGCAAAGTGACCATACTTCTTGCAGTAATAACATTGAATCTTTGATTTGTCATACCTTTGTGATGCATGATTGTGATTGCTTTCCCTTGAGGTCTTGATTCTTTCTTTCTTCCATTTGAAAATTATTTCTTCTTCTTTCTCTTCCTCTGAATCTTGGATTTCCTCTTCCTATGCCAAGTCTCATTTATGTTTTGAAGGCATGATCCAATGAGGTATTGTCATTCCTGTTCAACCTGTCTTCATAATTTTTCAAGGAGCCAACCAACTCATCCATAGAATATGTAGTAAAATCTTTAGATTCTTCAATTACCACAACTATTGCATCACATTTTCTAGGCAAACTTCTTAAAACTTTTTCTACAACCTTATGATCTGCTATCTCATCACCATTTTGTCTTATTTGATTAACCAAATTCATAACACGATATGTAAAATGTTTTATTGAATCATAATATTTCATTTGCAAGTTTTCAAATTGCCTTCTAAGTGCTTGGAGTTTGACAATTTTTATCTTGCTAGTGCCTTGATATGTTGTCTCTAGAATGTCCCATGCTTGCTTGGCTATAGTGGTTGGTTTAATCCTTCCAACAACTGAATTGTCCAATGCTTGTCCAATTATCTGCAAAGCCCTTTTACTCTTTTGTCTATTTTCATCAAGCTTTATCTTTTCATCAACACTCAAAATAGACTCATCTTGTGGTTCAGTATAGCCATTCATTACTATATCTGATAGCTCATATGAATCAAAAGTTAATTTCATTCTAAATGCTCAATTATAATAATTTTTCCCAACAAATATTGGAATCATAAGTTATAATAATTTTTCCCAACAAATATTTTTCATGATACCATTCTTTTAAAAAAAATCAATCCCTAATGAAAATCCTTTCAGTAAAAATATCCAGAGATAATGAAGATATTATAGTAACAGAGAGATAGCTAGAAATTGTCATCAGTTTACAAAGAACTCCACGACTTCATTGCCTCGGCCCAGCCAAAACTTTACCACGACTGCTTCCTTTTCTTTCTTCGTGTTTTTCAATTCTCTGCTCCTTTGTCCTTCCAAACCCCCAAAATCCGTGCCCCTCAAACAACAAACATAGATCACAAATGATTGCAGCAGATGCACATTTTACTTGTAGAATCCAAGACGAGAAGGATTCATTTCCAGCGGTTTTTACAGTCAGAAAATCGAGAAACCAAGATGGTTCTGGAGCGAGAAATCGCAGAGCAGTTTTTACAGTCAGAAAATCGAGAAACCAAGATGGTTCTGGAGCGAGAAATCATAGAGTGCCTCAACAACGCTTCCTTCGTTCTCCTCTGTGCGGGTTTCTCCTGCAGCGTTTCCTTGCGGACAGACTTCAGGTGTTCTCCAACTCTCTGCGACCCTCCTTTCGGCCTCGTCGCGATCTTTCTGCAGCTCTTAACAAATCAGCCATAACTTTGTTCCAACAACGAATTTCCAGTTGTCCTTTTGCTGGTTACTTGCAGATATATGCTCACCTTGTCCCTGCCACACTCAGGGTGTCTAAGATAGGAGAACCTTGACATAAATATATACTCAAACAGAAACCCTCGAGTCTTTCCTGTGATTGGTGGACTTCACTATGACTTCTCGTTTTGGTACTGTCTTTACCACAGTAAACCATCACACCCTCAATAATTCTATAACAACCTTGCAACCCTGGATCTTACGGCTCTCACGGCTAATCCTGGAAGTTGCGGCTTCCTCAGCTCAAAGCACAACTCTCACGCTGCTAACTCAATGCACCTTCTCCCCTCGCTTTGATACTTAATGGATGAAATGGTTACATCGTCTCATGAACGATGGAGTGTCGGTGAAAAAGTGATGGAGGAATAATAACAAACTGAGATATACATTATACATATTCTAGTTTTTTTGGATTTGAATTTGTGACTTTTTAAGAAAAAACAGACATTATTAACCATTAAACCCACCGCTCCTCCAATATATTTTTTTATCAAAATTTCAAACTTCATCTATATATATGTAAGGCCCATAAAAGAAAACATCAGACAACCTAACAACACATCGATCTTCCCTAGCAGAATTTTCGTATATAATCTTCAACCCTCCATATCTAATACTCCGCTGTGATAAATTGTGAAGGACAGAGAAATGCAGAGAGAAAAGAATAGTATATTCAAATGTATGAAGAAGTACAGAACAGAACTGAAGAGCTCCAAACAATAGGAAATAGCTGAGCTTATATATGCTCGAGCAAGACAGAAATAGAAAGTACAACTGTCCAGTACAGCTGGCAGTGTACGGTTAGTCTGTTGAGGATACAATATATTTAACACGCTGCACTGCGGCCACTTGAAACAAAAACGAAAAAGTGAAATTGGTCTATTAAAGCACATCCGTAAGGTGTTCCCTGTGATTTGAATTCTGCAAATTGTACATAGATTTCAGTGAAGGAAAAGAAGAATGATATTTAGGTGAATGGTTTAAAGGTAGGTATATGACAGTTATGTTCGTGGAAAAGTAGAAATGTGAACTTCAGTGCAAGAGTATAAATTCGGTGTTGGTTAAACGTTTTATTTTTTGGGTTTTTTTGGCAGGAATTTATTAGAATCCGGCAATATAAATTTGGACAAAATCTCTATTTTATGTTGTTTAAATTGTTTTTCGAAATGTATAAATGGATTCAACCTGCTGAAAAACCCTTGAAGCACTCGGATTATACAAATTTAATCACTCAAATCTGGAGATCCAACCATTCATCGAATTTCTAGTAAAATCAAACTGAAAATATTACCAAAAAACAGTCAATAGAACGTTTAGACTACGACCATAAAATCTAGATCTAATGGCTTTCTTTAACCCGTAACTTTAAGTTAAATTAAGACCCGTTGGATACCGGGATTTAGTTGCATTTATTTAAATCTATCTCATTCATGCTCCGTGACTGTGTGTTTTACCACAATAAAATAAAAATAAACCTTGATTTGGGCTTCTGAAATATTCTTATGCTGTGGCATTGGTTGCATAATCTCCGACCCGATTAAATTTCTCAGAAGGCATGCGTTGATTTTTGTGGTTGCGTGTGTTAGGACAGAAAATTTTGGTAAAATCTGATACAGTGGTTGCTGAGGGTACCTCTCGGCCTGGCTCGAATGGGCATTGGGCATCCCGTTTGACGTATTTTTCTAGCGAGTTTTATTGAGCACAGCTTAATTCCATGCGGGATTGTTTGGTCCCCGGGTGTTGCAGTTTCTTTCTAGGAGGAAGAAAAAGTGGGAAATGCATTGTTCTTCGAGAAATGAGAGCATATCCTTTAGAATTTCTAAAGTAAGATAGAGGAGGAGATTGTGTCTATGATATTGTGGACGTTGGCACTCTAATTCTACTAATATGCTGCATGAGTCAATGAGTGAAAAGAATTTGTGGAGTCTATTACACATATCATAGCATGAGAGCGTTGAGGACGATGGTGACAATACTAAATAATTTGTCAAAGGAGGAGACAGGTATGGGGAAGCATCATATAGGTGGGTAGGGTAGGGCATATGATGCCATTGAAGCACCAATGAATTGAAGTGCACGATAAATCGAAAATTATGTTACATACATAACCATTTTAATATTGATCAGACATTCTTAGTGTATACATGAAATTCTTACATTTACATGTCATTTTATTCATTACGTGAAATTCATAGATATCATTATTCACTTGTAGCTTTCATTGTTTACTTCAAATTCTTAGAATGTGGTAGGTAGAGTGGAATACCATTATACTGTGGGCAATGTGGGTAGTTAGAGTGAAATACCATTAGTATGTGGGAAAGTGAGTACTTAGAGTGAAATACTATATTATCACAGTCAGGAAAGTTTAAAGTTGAAAGATGAGATTAAAGGAAAGTGAATATTATAGATAAAAAGGAAGTAGAATTTTCATTTAATTTTTGAAAGAGGTAGAAGATGACACAAACTACTAAGTATTAAGTCAATTTGTATTTTAGGTTTAGGAAGGTGGGAGCATTTTGTGCTCATTTGCAAATGACAAGTAAATGGGCAAATCATAGGATCTTTCCACCCTCATCATCGCAAGAAAGGTATGGTTGTTTTTTTGTCATTTTGTTAGAGGTTATTATTGAACCGCCATTATTAATGTATACATGAAATTCTTAGATTTACATGCCATTTCATTCATTACATGAAATTCTTGGATATCATTACTCACTTGTCACTTTCACTATTTACTTCAAATTCTTAGAATGTGGGGAATATGGTAGGTAGAGTGAAATATCATTCTAATGTGGGCAATGTAGGTAGTTAGAGTGAAATACCATTAGTATGCATGGAATGTGAGTAGTTAGAGTGAAATACTATATTACTACATGGAGGAAAGTTTAAAGTTAGATGAGATTCAAGGAAGGTGAAGACTATATATAAAAGGGAAGTATAATTTCCATTTAATTTTTGAAAGAGGTAGAAGATGACACAAACTACTAAGCTATTAAGTCAATTCATATTTTAAGAATTGATTATGCGTAATTTAAAGTTATAGGTTATTATGTGATGTGTTTAGTGCTTTTAGGTCTTAAATAACAAATGAAATATAATAGGGTATGAAATAAAACAAGAGAAAGTAAAGATGGTTTATTTCACATATTTTTTGTGTGTTAATTACTTATTTGAGTAGAAAATGAAAGAGAGACGAAATCAAAGAATGAAAGAGTAACAAATTCAAACTCCACTTTCCAATTTATTGCACACAACAACCACCAAGAATTGAATCTATTACCCCTTTTTCATATGGTGAGTACGAAAATGAAAGGAGGATCATAGGCTTTGTTAACTAGCCTAAGTGAGTCATACTAACTAAGAGTGAGTGTTGATTATGACACTATCCTTGTCCATTTAAAAAAAATATATTCTCTCCCAATAACATGAATTAAATGAAATGCACAAGTAATCAATTATACATGTAAAATTTCAAACTCTAGATGTAAGTATGATGACCAATTTTTCTAAGTAAGAAGGTATCTTCCTTACCTACACACTATGTTGGAACCTCCTTTTACTTCAAGTCATAGAACCATGTTATAATCTAATCTTACCTTTTACAAAGCTATGCCATCAATTACATTGTTATAATACAAGGCCACCTTGAGACAATGGAGAATCATCCCTAAATTGGGTGAGATGAAGGAAGAATCAAAAGTGGCATCAATTAATAGTGGTATAGAATTCTAGTTGCCAATAAAATCATTATCATTGGTGAGTACAAATCCCTCATTGTTTTGTGAAATGTGGTGATAAAAATTTGACATTTTACAAATCGAAGCCCTCAAAACTCATCTATTCCTTGTGAATTTTGATGTACAGTAAAAAATAATTTGTAGGAAATTGTGTTGTTCTTTCAACAAGATTGAACCTTATTGGAGTGGTTGGTTTGTCACCCTTTCCACTTGCACCTTACTAGGATACTTCCCAAAAATTCTCATCGTTGTTGGAGCTATCTATATATCTACTTCACATCCATGTATAGGGGTCAACCATGTTTAGTAAATGGATCACAATGCCAAAGGGATAAAAAAAGATAGTAAAGACGACAAGATTTTGCATTTCTCTCTCTCTCTCTCTCTCTCTCTCTCTATATATATATATATATATTTGCAGTTGATAAATCAATATTTGAATTGAATTTTATACACCTTTGTGTTACCAACATTTTTTGTCTCTTATTTATGTAAATTGAAAAATCCAAAATACCTTTTTAAACAAGAGACATCCATAGGGATCCCACTTATTTTTTATAATTTTTTGGTTTTGTAGTTTTTAAGATACATATTTTTCTCAAGGGACCTTCACTCCTATTGATAAATAAAAGCTTTTACAAGTTTTATAAAAACAAAACTAAAAATTTAGTATTATATATATGCGCAAAGAAAAAAAATCCATTTTATTCAAAGGGCTGAATATACATATATTCTGGCCCTCTGGCCCTTTGAAGGCTACTTTCATCCATCTTCTACTTGTTCTTCAAAAATACCAACAGTCCCATAAAAGAGGTTTTGGAAGAATTTCAAAATGGTGCTATCTACTTATACATTCTATCAATATTCAAACAAGTACAACCATTACTACACACCTCCCAAGGGCGTCAAACAATTCAGAATATTCATTCTTTTCCTATTCATACTATATAACCGATCTGTATTTCTCTTACTCGTAGTATTGGGGAGTAAGGGTTATAGGAAGAATTCCATTGCCTAAATATTTTCACCATCTATGAATTTGTAAACACCAAAGGCCCATGTAGTAAGAATTTTTTTTCTTCCTTATAGAGTTCATCAGCTTTACTATTGAGCTCCCGCATGATGTGGTTGAAGGACAACCATTCAAAAGATTGGTAAGTAAATTTTATATCACGGAGTACCAAAGTGAGCCTGACATCTGTCACCGAGCCTTTTTGTCATGCCCCATCAATAACTAGTTTAGAATCGCCCATAAAGCTAGAGTTTATGGGTATCCTTTTTGATTGCATATTCCGTAAGTGTCCAAAACACTATGAATTATGTCTTATTATTAGTTCTTGTCCCGAGTGTATATCTTATGTGAAGGTAGTGCATATGGTTCAAGAACATAGCCACTCCGATACCACATACTAAAGGATGACCTTGGAATGCACCATCGAAGTATCCCCAAGGGATTTCATGATCAATCGTGGGCAATGTCGGAACCCTTGGATTTTTTTATTTGACTTCACATTAGAATTATTTGGCAAGGTTTACGATAATTCCTGCTGTAATCTCTAGAGGAATATCCTTGTCACGAAAAATACTAGAGTTATGAGACCACCAGAAGCTTGAGACCAATATGCTTGGAAGTCGAACATATTGTTGGACCAGTTTATCTTGTACCCAATCCTATCCTTAAAACATTCTTCCAATGATCTTGTTCCAGGCCGAATTTGTCTTGAACTCGCCCTGGATCATCTTCACGACTTTAATTGCATAGACATAATCAATGAATAAGTGAGATACTGATTCTTCCTGAGATTTTCATAAAGGACATCTATTGTACCCAATCCTATCCTTAAAACATTCTTCCAATGATCTTGTTCCAGGCCGAATTTGTCTTGAACTCGCCCTGGATCATCTTCACGACTTTAATTGCATAGACATAATCAATGAATAAGTGAGATACTGATTCTTCCTGAGATTTTCATAAAGGACATCTATTGGAACCAGACCAACTTCTCTTTAAGCCATTTTCCCAAGTTAGTCATTTATTGTTTAGGGTCAACAAAAGTGTAATTTGGAATTTGAAAGAGGCACTAAGTTTCCATATGAGACTCCACCACCACCTTTTGTTTCCTTCCAAGTGTGATTTGGCTCAAGTTTATAGCCAATGTTTTCATTAAAAATCCCCATCTTTGGGTTTTTGGACCAATGAAGGACATCGGTATCATCCTTATTGAGCATAATGAAGTTTACAATTAGAAGACCTATGAAAAGGTTCTATTCTCCGATGGCAATATTGTTTTTAGTAAATCCTAAATTGTGCAAAATTCAAATAAAAAACCCTAAATATTCATGTTTTCATCATACATCTGATAATATATGTTATAAACGGGAAAAGGGTTTTAAACCATCTATCATGGACAATCAATAAGGTAAGAAGGTTCACAAAGGAGGAGAATCTGTCAGGGATGAACCTCATGACCTGTAGCTTATAGACTCAGAACCATTTTTTAGAGAAGCACTAGGAGAAGATGAAGATGAGGCATCATTTATGCATCAACATACATTTTTTCTATGATGTATTTTATACACATGTTTATAATTCTCAGGAATGACTTTGTCTTAGCTGTTATTATCACACTAACATGTATTTTTGCAAAGGTTACTTCATGTTTCAGAAGATTGTAGCAGTTTCTAAAAGGTTTCCCATCTTGTTGTGCAATTTTTAACAATTGAAATCAATTTTGAATGTAAAAACACACCTACAGGAAAGTTCGCAGCGCGTGATGTCAAAGGTGTTGCGAACTAGTAGTTTTGGGACAGTTTGTAGCGAATTAATACACAACAGAATCGTATTTGAATCATACCTTTAAAATTTAGACATGAGTTCTTCTAAAAAAATTTGTGAAGATGAATCATAATATCTTTGACTTTCTGACCAAAAATTAGCCTGACCCAGTTCGTCGTTTGGGAGAAAAGTTGAAATCGTCACCTAAAGGAAAGTTTGCAGTGATTACAGTTTGATAAATTCAAGTTGTAGGAGGGATGCCACCTGTCTAAGGAGGTTCAAATGGGTTCTCAAAGATCAGTTAGACACCAAGGGACACTTGTACCTAAGATTCAACTCCACTAAATCTCCATGCAATGAGTTGGTTGCAGTTGCATTTATTCTAAAAGATAGTTTCCATGAATCAAGGAATTAGTTGGATTTTCTGTTTGCCACATATCTCTAAGGCAAAGAATCCAATGCATGGAGTAGGTTGAGACCTCCTAGAGATATTATTGATGTAATTTTATATTTAATGTGTGAGAGGACCTCAAAATGAGAAACTAGAGAGAGTTAGGAGAGAGCTTGAGGCAGTTTAGCTGTGTATGTTGTTTTGTAAGATTGTTGGGTATATTGGTGTTGGGCTCTAAAGATGTACTAAAACAACCTTAGTTTAGAATTAATTTATCAACCATGGATTAGTCTTTTCTTTCAAGAATATCAGCAAAGTCTATGCAGATAGTTGTAGAGGTTAAAATCGTGTAGTCAAAGCAAATCTGAGTTTATTAATACTCAAGTTCCTCACACATTCATTAAAACTCTGCAACTAAGATTCTAGTCAACAAAATTATAATCTAATCAATAACATGATGTGAATTAAATGCATTAACTAATTTACTGAATTCATCTATCTAAGAAACATGAATTTAATCTATGAGAATACTCGATTTATCAATGATTATTTAATCTGCTGGAAAGGAACAACTAAGTACTATAAATTGAGAAGGAACAACAAATGCATAATTAAGCGAAAAGAACAACAGCCGTAAATTTAATAAAATGACAACACGTGTGAAAATGAGAGGAAATTTCAAGCAATAAACTACAACAATGGGAAATGGAACAACAATCAATAACATTCACATGAAACATTTATCCTCTATAATTAATAACATAACCAATTTCAAAAAAATCAACACACTCACACATTTATCTAACTGTTGCAAAGAAAATTAAATCACAGAACTGAAATCAAATTGATATGATTACAGATTGAGACAATAACTCCTTCTGACTGGGCCCACGGTCTTCAGAAGTACTGCTGCTAAAAACTCAGTATGCAAATATGGTAAAAACACTCAAAGCTTCTATTAATTCCATAACTGGTACAACATTTACAATAGACTGCTTGTACAGAGCAATTCAGAGATCCGAATGCTTGGATAAATTTCTTCGCTTTTCTCTATGGTTCATTTCCCTCTATATATTACAATGATATGGGTAAATTAAGATATCCTGAGGATTGAGAGATCCTCAGGATTGATTTTACTATTTATAAAGATTACAAAATAGAGAATCAATCTTCCTCAAAACTGCTTTGTGCATGATTTCTTCAACCTCCAATAGTCTACGCATTCTCATAATCTTCTTAGTTATCTTGAGTTTAACAATAATTGTCCATTCCTGCAATAAAATCAAACAATTCAAACCGAAATTCATAATTTATCTAATATCTCTCAATAACATTTCTAGAAGCCTTTTTAATCATTTTCTTTTCTAATTATTTCTAATTAATAGAAAATTCAATCAAGATTATATCATAAACCATGGTGATAAGGAGGATATTTGTACCTTTTTGTCAACTCAACATACCCCCCAACTTACCTTCTTGCATGTCCTCATGCAATAAAAGACTTTACATGTAAAGCAGTTATGCTGAAGGGAGGAGAGGTATTTTCTCCAGGTCTCCTGAATCCATTCTTACTTTTGAGCTCTTCAAAAGAAACTTCTTCCTCCTTCTTATGAATTTCATAATTACTCTGGTAGCCTTTTGGAGGATACCAAATTGTTATAGCAAGATTTGCCTCAACATTACTATCTTGCACAGAGTGCCTTTTTCCATTTCCCTATGCAGACTTATCATCCCTTTTTTGATGAATCCAGAGATAAAACATACATTTTTCCACATATATGCTCCCTATCAGTTATACAAGATGTGTATACGCGTGCTGCTCCACTGCAGCTCGTGTATATCGGGATTTGTGCCAAAAAAATACAAAATGAGGTTGGGTTTCCATGTCATGACAAGAGATCTCTGATCCTTGGCCTTCCATATACTGGAAACATTCTAAATCGGCCCTTCAGTTGCATTCTAAAGGCTATAAGAGCACAATTTCGATCTATGGAAAAGTGGGGAAAGCATTCAACTTTGAGAGAAAAGTTACTCTGGAGAAATTACTTCATATTGAGTCTACATCCCTTTGTCCCTCAAGTCTGAACGCAGTGTTCAACCCCCAAGCTCTTTCCCTATTGTTGAGAGGATCTCATTGCCTCTTTTCTATGAGCTTGCCTTTGGTGGAGGATTGAAGTGATGGAGACCCAGTTGGAAGGAACTTGGTTTCTTGGTTTCTTGGTTTCGAACCGTACCAACACAGAAGTCTGTAATGTTGAAGCTTCTGTTGATCAATTATTAATAAAAATACTCCTTTCCCATCCTATTGGTATCTCACAAATATATGATTATTATCCATGGGTGTGTTTGCAATGTCTATTAATGGATTATGCTATCTGATGTTCTAACTCCTTTTATATCATCACTATATACTTGCTTTGCTTGTTTGTTGAGAACTTCTTGCAGGTATAAAGCTTTGGGTCAAAGTGCTCAATGATGGAACATCATCAAACATTGGATCGAGGTAGGCCTCTTTCTTGTATTGCACATTAGTCTATATAGCATATGTTGGAATTGAGTTGATTTTTGTAGTCACATCTGTCTGTTGTGGTTTACCCTTGGCCATAGAGAGTTTTTCCCTTGTAACAAAAATGGCGACTCCACTAGGGAGAGATATTCCTTCTAAGGGTTGAAGTGCTTTTTCTTCTTATATTTCTCTTTTTCCTTTGTATTTATTGTTGTATCATTGCTTGATAGATTCTGTTCACTCTGAGTTTGAGTTTTCATCCTTTTTCCCTTGCTTGGCCTTGTTTTAAACCATATACACCCTTTCTTCCTTGACAGTCGCATATACATGCTTGTTGTCTCACTGCAAGAAGCGTATATACGCTCTGTTCTCCTGAACAATCGCGTATACCACTTCCCCTTGCTTGTTTGCTTGGTTTAGTGACTGTTGGGTGAGATTTGAAAATTGTTGAGCCTTCTTAGGTCTCTATAGTGCCTGTTGAGATTATTTGGGATGACAAGAAACCTGTTTGGAGTTGAATTTTTGGGCGAAGTCTTTCTCTTTTTTTTCCATTTTTGATTTGTCCTTGTTATCTAGGTTGTTTGCTTGGATTCTTGGTGTTCTGCTCGAGTTATTTCTTTTATACACAGTAGAATTTATATATCAGGTTGCTCATCAGTCCATGCATTTTCTTTTTAGTATATTGAAAACACAAAAAAATAGGCATTTTGCATTGGTTGGCATTTCCGTATTGGAATCTTTATCATTATATTAGCACATTTAGTGAAAGGTTGCATTTTACTTCTGAATTGCAGAGTTGAAATTGAAGACTGCAATGTTCTTATTTAGAATATCATTCATTGAAAAGTTAAAGATAGACTTTGCATTATATCAATATTTATTTTCCTGCAGAGTCATAACACCATGAATTTCACTTCCATACCTTTTTGAGTAACCACAGCCAATAAAATTTACTCTTTAAACTAAAATTGATTAATCAGGATTTTATTTTTTAGGGTGCACAAACTAGCCTAGGATTTAGTGCCTTGGAATAGGATCTTGTGAGTAAACTTCTCCAAGGCAATTAAATCAACATGTGTGTGTGAGACATGGAGTTGAGAATTCCATTGTATAATTGGTAATACCAGGAGGCTCTGCTCACACCAGAGTTAATCACGAGGTCGTGCAAATTTAGTTGAAGGGATAACCCCTGGCTACTCACCTAGCGTCAGAGATATTTATGTGGATTTATTCGTATTTGGGGATCTTGCTAGTACCCATACCTCTGTGAGAGGTGGTGCTTTCAAGGTTTCGGGATTTGCTACCCTACCCATACGGTGATCCAAACTTACGAATGCTCACCTGTGAATCAGTTATACTGTGTTTTATTAGTTGCTTGACTTAGGTATCTCATAGATTACTTGCAGGGGTTATTCTGCTTGTATCATGAGTCAGATAGGGGTCGGAAAACACACATCCTTTATGGAGGATTACCTCTCCGGGGGGATCTGACCAACTGGTTGTTAAGCCTATGAGGGCCCTTATAACTGATTTTTTTACCTCCAAAATTTAGAGGGGAGTCTCAGGTCCCTCCTGGACAAGACATACCTTCTTTAGCGAGGGAGGCCACTCAACCACTTTAGCCTGTTTGCATGCATATTGGTCATTTGAATTTTTGGTATGCTCTTTGATCATTAGTTGGCCATAGGATTTTGTGTTGAGTCTTTGTTATCATGAATAGTGGAGTTCCTTTTGCTCCCTCGTTTACTGCTACCCTCCCCCCCCCATGACGTTCATGGGGGAAAATCCATCCGCTTTTTATAATGGTATGAAAAATTATGGTACTCAGTCAATGCCTTGGGTCTCTAATCATTTTTATCATGGTATGTCTAATATGTCTTCGCACTTGCCATCCTCTGTCTCGCCTCCTTATCTGAATACAAGTTTTGAGTCTGGGGGCATGATGCCTCCTTCTTATCCCTCTCCGTTTGGTGGGAGTCATATCCTTCAAACACCTCTTACGGTAGGAGGTTGGAATCTTCCTTCCTATGAATCCACTATGCGAGAAGTAAGTGCCCAATTAAGAAATCATTCTACTTATTACACTCTGTCCACCTATCCTTCTTCTGCCATGTCGGTTCCTATGAAAATTTTTTCCATGGCTGACCTCAATCTGTCCTTTGGTTTTTCATCTAGGGGAAGTTATTCTTGTAGTATGGGCAATCCCCTTCACAAAGTTCCATCATCTAGGGGAAACATGTATCCTCACATGAGTAACCCTTGTCATGTCTCTTTTTCTTCGCAAGCGGCTACCTCAGTATCGATGCCCTTACAACCCTCTATGAATATGTATGGAGGAGGATACTATCCTACCAGACAGGGACAGGGTGTAAACCATGATCGTTCTTGCCCTGCAATTTCTCAGAACCAATCTTTCCTTGGAACTTGGTCTCAAATGCCGCAATTCACTACCACCACAAGTCCAGTCACTGCGTATCATACTGGCATTATATCACCAACCTTTGCTAGCCATGTTGGAGATTGGTCGACAACTTCTGTGAGTCATGTTGAAGACCTACAACCAGCCGCTGCAAGTCATGCTGGGGGCACAAGTCCAGTCATTGCATGTCATACTGACATTATATCACCAACCTTTGCTAGTCATGTTGGAGATTGGTCGATAACCTCTACGAGTCATGTTGAAGACCTGCAACCAGCCACTACAAATCATGCTGGGGGCACAAGTCTAGTCATTGCATGTCATACTAGCATTATACCACCAATCTATGCTAGTCATGTTGGAGATTGGTCGACAACCTCTTCGAGTCATGTTGAAGACCTGCAACCAACCGCTGCAAGTCATGCAGGGGGCACATGTCTGGTCACTGCTAGTCACACTACACATACATCACCAACCTCTGCTAGTCATGTTGGAGATTTTATACTAGCCTCTGCAAGTCATGCTAGGAGCATGTCACCAACCACTACAAGTCATGCTGGGGGAATTCATATGATTGAGAAGCCTAGACGTCTCGGACGTAAACCTAGATTCCTTTACAGGACTTGTGAAGGAATTCACCTTACTCGTTTGTGTCCTATCACTGTCGGGATACCAGAAGTGTGGGGCTCACCTAAGGGCCCTTCGGGTTCTGAGGCATCTATGGTTTCACAACACTCCGTTCGTTCTTTGGTTGATACAACAATCATGCCGATGCAATCTTCAACTGACACCTCTTTTCCTATAGGGGTTGATGCGTCCTTTGACCTTGTTATCTCACATCCCATTCAACCTGTGGTCATGTTGATGCAATCTTCAACCGAAACCTCTCCTATGTTCGGGGGTGATGCATCTCTTGACCTTGTTGTCTCGCATCTTGTTCAACCAATGGTCATGTCAATGCAATCTTCAACCGAAAACACTCCTATTTTTTGGGGTGATGCACCTCTTGACCTTGTTGTCTCACATCCTATTCAACGAATGGTTGAGGAAGTGGTCGTATCGATGCAATATTCAATCGACCCCACTCTTCTCTCAAAGAGTGACAAGTCTAAGGAAGTGGTCTCACCAATGCAATTTTTGGTCGATCCCGCTCTTCTGGTTCTGGGTCTATACCTTCTATGCCATGTCCTTAGCATTTCCATTACTTCACATTTTGAACAAGAGAGAGTTTTACTCTTCTCGAGTTCTCTCCCTCCATGTCTTGACGAGGTTCCCTTTGATTGGGATGATCTTGTGAGGTATCCAATGCCTCCGCCTATGTCTTTTCCGGGAAGAGACATTATCCTATATAACACGGAGACAATAACCTCCGTTAGCACTGTTCCCTCCTCGACTTGGAGATCTTTGGGTCTTCCCAAGCTTGTGTTGGTTCTTCGTAAGATACCGACATTCCACAGAAGGTCCGCACAAGAACCTTAGCCTCCCCCATGGCTTTCCACCTAGAATCTTCCTAACGAGTTTGAGTTAAGCTCTTTTCCGACTCGTTCAAAAAATGAAAAGATTGTCGAGTGATTTTTTCCTATCACACTCGTTAAATTGGATTTGAAAGGTCATGAGTCTTAGTTAAGCTCTTTTCTGACTCGTTATCAAAAATAGAAAATATTGCTGAGTGAACTTGTCTTTTTCACACTCGTAAAATTGGATTTGAAAAGACGTCTATTTGGAACAAGTTTACTCCTTTTTCACACAAAGTAGACTAAAAGATATAAAAAGGACATTTTTTGGCATTAAGTTGTGATTGCATCTCATGCACTTTCTTGTTGTATTGACCCTTTAGCCGGTTCTTGTTTT
Organism: Picea sitchensis; assembly: GCA_010110895.2. Lineage (NCBI taxonomy): Eukaryota > Viridiplantae > Streptophyta > Pinopsida > Pinales > Pinaceae > Picea > Picea sitchensis. The sequence continues at coordinate 95,135 of SNQJ01S0038158.1, read as the reverse complement.
GCATTATAAACCGTTGCCTAAGCAGTTTGCATCCTCAACCAAGCAGAGCCTTGTTTTTATCCTTCACAATTTGACACCCTATACCCTGGAGGCAACATCACCCCGAGTGTCCATCTCCCGCATGCATTTCATGGATGATTTTAGGGTCTAAATTTCTCTCATGGGCTAATTTTCCACGGTTTTTCCAAAAATGAAGTTTTCTATTTTAAAAATGATTCACCCAAATTATATAGGATAAAATTATTTTACCCTAAAAATCGCCAAAATTTTATAAAAACTATATAAATCCTTAGAAATTTAAATATTTTTACAAAAATATCGCCAAACATTTATAGTAGGCATATGAAGGATTAGTAAGATTCGCCAAGGTTTCTAAATTTTAAAATAAATTTCCATCCTTAAAATCATCCTTGATGCATTTCCTTGCATTGAGCATAGGTACGTTCCATTGCTGGAACTAGTTTTGCTTACTTGCGACACTCGTTCCCTCCTTTGTATCATAGCATTCATTCCCTCCTCTGTATCATAGCATTCATTTTTTATGAAAAAACAAAAAAAGACGGGCGGGAAGGGAATACTATATTTTAATTGGCAGCAGTCGCATCGCCTTTGAACAAAGCACAAATTTATTGAGTCCTTGTGTCATCATAATTTTGGGTTTAGCATGGCCTTAGGAAGTTGATCTCGCTATAGAGTTTTCTCTACCGACTAGTTACTCTTCCAGTTCCTATAGAGAATGTTATTTAAGCCTCCTGCATCTAATTGTCACATCATTGAGTCCATGCTACCAGAGTCCACCATATGTCTCATGCTCTTGTTCAAAGGAAGTCTATCAACCTGTGTCGGCCACTCCTCAGAAATCTTGACTTTGCATGTCGGTCGTACCCTCAGTTTGTCTCAGAATCACATGATACTTTGGTCTTATCATGCACCCTGGCCCTACTTTCATCATTGGTAGGTCACCTTGAACCCAACAATCGACATTTCATCATTGGTTGTTGACTGGGTGGTTTCCCTTGTGTTCAACGGCAAGACATATATTCACACTTTGGGATTCGTGCAGTGTCTTGGATGCCATTATCCTTCTTGGTGGTTTCCTCGCGTTTGTCAATAGTTTTTCATCATTGGTTGTGATTCAGAGGGTCCTTTTCGTGTACCACTTGCATTTGGCACACGCGAAAGACACACAGGGTCGTTGGTTCATGAACATGTTCTTCATCCGATCTCCACCAAATCATGAAGCTCCTGCTTTGTTCCTCATGCTGACTGATGAGAGATGCCTCAATTCTCTCCTTTCAATAGGTCTCTTTCCATCAACTTCATCTCATTTATTCTGTATATGGGACCTAGAGTTTTATTAGTACCTTGAGGCTTGCAGTCATTAGTGGCAGGCTCTCTCGCCATTGACAGATGGGAATACATCAATGTCTCCTGATCAATGGATCTCTCAAGTGTTTGACACC
>SNQJ01S0038158.1:58914-93662 GCA_010110895.2 Picea sitchensis | reverse complement strand
CTTTTTCCTATGTAAAAACCTTATAAAAAGGGAAGTTCGCAGGTTGCTATATAGGCAGGGTGAAAGAATGACCCATTCTCGCAGGTTGCACTATAGCTAGGGTGCGAACACCTCGCAGGTTGCTCTATAGCTAGGGTACAAGAATGCCTGCATGTGGGAAAAATGAGCGTTTTCTCAAATCTTCTAGAAGGAGAAACTTCTATGGTGAGGTGGCATCTGAATGGTTATGATCTTACTCTCTTTCATGATTTAGTGGGATCATCCTAACCTCCTCACGTTATCCTCTTCAACTTATAAAAGGAGAAGAGTTCTCATGGAGAAAGTTAGCTTGGGTTGGCTTTTGTTGGTTCTTGAGCTAGTTAGCTTTGGCTTGGTTAGAGTGGCTTTGAGATTTGCTTTGTCAAGATAGATTGTGAGTAGCTATCAGATCCATGGTCTCAGAATCCTTGGAGCAAGAAGTGTGTGGGGAAAAAAGGACAGTTGGAAGGGACCTTACGACATCAAGGCCATGGTTGTAATCTCTCTTTCACATTTAATATGTCTGATAATATGATTCTTTCCTATAAATCTTGTTGTTTTATTGTATGATTCCTTGATCACATACATAGGTTTATATTGAGTTTAATACTACTGTTATCACTTTGGTTGGTTTAGTTCTTTTGTACGAGTTATCATTGTATGAGTGTTGGAGCGAGGTGGAGACTAGGATGGCGATATAAATGGCGACATTTAAAGCGGTATGTCACCCATCCCTTTTTGATTAGTAAATTCAATATCTAAAACCCAAGAAAGCGTCATGTTACGTCTATTGTACGATTCTAGATCCGGGTGGATCTAGGAAGATCTATTATGTCATATTGATTTATCCAATAACAATAATGTAATGAGCAATTGAGTACATCCAATTGGTTCTCTACCACTCCACGCCAGGTTATTTGTATTTTGGACATCATACTCTCTGATCTCACACATTAGGGGGGCATTGTTATTTAATATGATACAGTAATATGATTCTTTCCTATAAATCTTGTTGTGTTTTATTGTATGATTCCTTGATCACATACATAGGTTTATATTGAGTTTATGCTATTTGTTATCACTTTGGTTGGTTGCGTTCTTTTACAGGATTATCATTGTATGAGTGTTGGAACGGAGCTAGGATGGCGATGGCGAGAGAAAGCGACATTTAAACGGTATGTCACTCATCCCTCTTTAGTTAGTAAATTCAATATCTAAAACTTAAGAAAAGCGTCATGTTCTGTCCTATTTTGTTCTAGATCCAGGTGGATCTAGGGAGATCAGTTCATGTCCGCACTTATGGATTTATCCAATAACAATAATGTAATGAGCAATTGAGTCCATCAAACTAGTTCTCTACCACTCCACTTCTGGGTTATTTATAATGTATTTTGGACATCACATATACTCCTCTGATCTCACACATTAGGGGGCATTTGTTATAGAAAGATTTGCTTCACCATTTCTATATTGCATAGAGGGCCTTTTTCCATTTCCATATGCAGACTTATCATCCCTTTTTTGATGAATCTAGAGCTAAAACATACATTTTTCTACATATACACTCCCTATCAGTTATACAAGATGCATATACGCTTGCTTCTCCACTACAACTCGCGTATATCAGGATTTGTGCTAGAAAATACAAAATGAGGTAGAGTTTCGATGTCACGACAAGATATCTATGATCCTTGGCCTTCCATATATTGGAAACGTTCTGACTCAGCCCTTCAGTTGCATTCTGAAGGCTATAATAGCACAATTTTGAGCTATGGAAAAGAGGGGAAAGCATTCAACTTTGAGAGAAAAGTTACTCTGTAGAAATTATTTCATATTGAGTCTACATCCCTTTGTCCCTCAAGTTTGAACGCAATGTTCATCCCCCAAGATCTTTCCCTATTGTTGAGAGGATCTCATTGCCTCTTTTCTATGAGCTTTCCTTTGGTGGAGGGTTGAAGTGATGGAGACCCAGTTGGAAGGAACTTGGTTTCTTGGTTTCTTGGTTTCGAACCGTGCAGAAACGAAAGTCTGTAATGTTGACGCTTCTGCTGATCAATTATTAATAGAAATACTCCTTTCACGTACTATTGGTATCTCACATATATATGATTATTATCCATGGGTGTGTTTGCAATGTCTATTCATGGATTATGCTATCTGATGTTCTAACTCATTTTATATCATCACTATATACTTGCTTCGCTTGTTTGTTGAGAACTTCTTGTAGGTATAAAGATTTGGGTCAAAGTGCTCAACGGTGGAACAACATCAAACGTTGGATCGAGGTAGGCCTCTTTCTTGTATTGCACATTAGTCTATATAGCATATGTTGGAATTGAGTTGATTTCTGCAGTCACATCTTTCTGTTGTGGTTTACCCTTGGCCATAAAGAGTTTTTCCCTTGTAACAAAAATAATAGGAGGACTATCTATGCACCCAATCCAAGGAGACCCTTCATCCATAATCATTCTGACATACCTTACCAACCTGAAGGTAGATGCATGAAAGTTTTTGAAACCAAAGGGTTCCCTATTCTTGACTGCATTTGGGGAGGCATCCCATCTTAGTTTGGAAGAAGAAATAGATTCTTCTTTAAGCCCCTTAAAATAAGGTAGACCTGAACGTACAACCTGCTAGTGGATAGGAGATAAATAGTCTACAACCCCCTCCCTCTTCATGAATGTTCTATGTAGCATAATTGTTGTAAAGGATTTAGGAGGTTCCCCTCTGATCCAAAGGTCTAGCCCAGTCTCCCTTTTCATAAAAGTTTTGTGTGCTTTAGCCCACCTGGTTTGGTTCTTGGTAAAAGACAAGAATTCTTGAAATGATATGTCCCCAATAAAAGGATTAGGGTTCTCTTTTCTATTTTCTCCTAGGATGAAATTGTGGAGGTATAGCTCACACATAAAGTATTGTACTCCTTCTTCTTGTTCTCTAAAACATGAAACAAACTCAGAAACATTGGTGAACTCAAAAGGTTTGCCTTCTCTAATAGATTTTATCCTTAGCAACAAATAACGTTCAAATAAAAATAAGATGTAATTAGTAGCAGGAGACCTGCAATCTACTATATCAGAGTAAACAAAGAAAATCTCTTTGATTTTCTCCAAAGCTTTATCTAACTGGCCCTGTATTTTTTTACCTTTCCTTGAGCTCTGCTGAGCTCAACAAAAGTCTTTTTCTATGTTGCTAACATGGCTTGAAGTTGTTTAACAACTTTTTGATGCTCTTCCATGGTTACCATCTCACTCCTACATTGAGTCAAGGTCTGTTGGGTTTGCACCAGCTCTGCCTCCAACATGTTAATAACAACACTCTGTTCAAGAGACTGAAATGTTTCCTCAGTCTCAACAACTGTCTCTTTTGTTGATGGGGAATATATTTGGGTCTCTGTATCAATTGTTTCTAAAGGAGCGGGAAAAGCTGTAGGAATCACTTCATTAGTTTGGACAACTGTTTCTTCTGCTGTTGGAATCTTTGTTTGAGTCTCTATCTCTGTTGTTTCCAATGGAGCAGACATTTTTGTCTGTGTTCCAACAGAACTGGTGTGGGCTGTCCTCCTAGGGAGTTGGTGTCTTCCCTATGTTCTAGTCCTTGTCAGCTTTCTCCAATTGTTTTCTTAATTCTCTAATTATTTCTTTGAGTCTACCAAATTTTTGCTTCAGTACTTTGATTTTTTTGACCCTTTTTCTCAATATCTTGTTTTCCTTTTTCAATTTTATGATTTTATTGTGGCATTTTCCTGTTGTTTTCTGTTTATGGGGAATGTCAAGGTCTTCCCCACCTTGATCAGTTGGTGACATTTCCCCTGTTTCTTCTGTGTTCTTTGTTTGTTCTACATGATTGTTTACCTCAATGTGAGGCTTTGACTGTTATGTATCTTTGGTGAATGGCATATCTATGTCAGGGAGGTCCAAGATAGGGTTTGAAGAAGAAGTTGATGGTTGGTGTTCTTCAGAACTTTCTGTGTCTTCGGTAACTGATGCACCTAAATTCCCTAGTACTTGTGCCATCTCTACCTCATAAATTTTGAAGAATTTTTCTGTAAGGATTTTGAGTGATGGATGTTATGTCTGTGCATTTTCTTGAGTTTTCTCCTGTGAGGGTTTTTCTTTTTGCATAGCGTCCTGAATTTTATTAGGTTGAATTACCTTTTTACCCCTTCTTCTTTTCACAGTAGAGGTTTAAGGAACAACAATTGTTCTTTTTCTCCTCTTCTTTGATGTTTCTGCCTTTTTGGTCTGGGTTTCTGCCAACTGGATGGGGTCTGCTTCAATTTCAGGCTGGGGTAGTTGAGTTTCAATTTGGCCACTGCCTCCTTCTTCTTGAGCTGTCTCAATTCCATGTGAGGGAATTTCTTGGTGGATTTCAGGTTGTTTTATTTGCAGGGGCCTATCGGCCTCGATTAAATCTCCCCAAGTTATTTGAATTTGACTCAGGGCCCTGTTTACCATTAGCTTTACTAGTCCATGGTGACTAATTATAGTGACATGATCCTTAGCCTTCTGAGTTCTTGCAACAACTTCATGTAACATGGGATTTAGAAAAAATGGAAAATTTATTACTAACCTATGTTTTAGTGTTGCTAACAATTTGAGGTGGCGTGGCCTCACCACATCGTACCTCCCATCACATGTGATATACTTTTGTATTAATCTTTCCAACTCCCTCCATGGCTCGCTGAGAGCGATGGAGTTGAGTCCCTTCCCCTTTTTATCGATTTCTTATATAGGTTCTACGAAATATTCCACAACCTCATTGAGCGATATATACTTCCCTGTCCACTATATGAATTCGTTGGGGAGGCTTGTAACCTCTGCTATAATTTCCTCAGTGACCAAAATTTGTATATCTCGGATCATGGAGACTCCTCTCTACAAGTTCTGAAAAAATTCTAGCGTGATATTTGTGTCATATCCCTGCAATATGTTGAAATATTTTGTCCATCCAAGACGATGTAAAATTGCCCTTGCTTGGTTGGTTACCTGCAACAATGTGGGCTCTCGATGTACACTTTGACCGCCCATATCTTCTGTGAACAGATGAGGACAACTATCGTTCCTGGTTGTAGCTTAGTTCGACCAACTTTTGAGACAATATCACTAGAAACAACGAATATCATAGAACAAACAATGTATATAAAAATGTGAGTTTTCCCATTTATTGCAATCATTATCATCTATCAGTAAATGTGCAGAATATCTCCCCCCTCATAAATGGAAATGTCGACCTCGACCATCGATATGTGCGAGTGTATTGATGGTAGGTAGTTCAAGTGAGGGGAATTACTATGCCCCCGCCGTTGCTGGGAGAGAAATCATAAATAACCTTCAAAAGAACTTAAACGATAATCATGAACAATAGTCACTCTTGTGTGGGAAATTCAAATTTACATACCTATGTTCAAAAAACGTTTAAGGAAAAAGATTCTGAATACTTTAAATTTGTTCATGTGTTTAGAAATATTCCACATGTCATAACGTTGTTACTTTCCCTTGTTATTGGATATAATCGGAATGATAGTCTCTTTGTTAGGAAAGGAAATCTAGGAACACACAAAAAACTTGGTGTATTTAAGGTAAACTTTGATACCACAGGAAGAGACACTGCTGTCAGCAGGCGTCCATAGCCTCGACAGGGTTTCATTTTAACCCATAGATGAGCCTGTAAATATTTTGAATCATATTTTCCCAAAAATACCACTATCCTGGTTTGGTAGCCAGATAATGATAATGCAACTCACTAGATTGTAACCTAAGTGAACAAGTCTACTCGTGATGAGGCCTCTTGTCCTTTGATGAAATAAATGCCAAAGGCCATTTCCCTGGTGTGGTATCCATAGTGGGAATGTCACTTATGTTATTATCTGATGATCATGGTAGTTTGTCTCATGATGATACCCCCTATCCTTTGTGGGAGAAGTTTATTATTTTCTTTTAATTTTTTTATTTCCATCATATTTTTTTTTTTTAGGCTCTATTAAGGGAGGCTCATCTACTCCTCAAGAGTGAGGGATGGCGTAAGAAGTGTAAGAATGCCAAGTAAAATGTGATTTAGACTCCTTATTATGATATGAAGGAAAATTATCATTCAATTATATGTATATATATATATAGGGGAAAGAAATGGATTATGGTGGTTAAGGATTATGAACAATATTTAAGATAATTCGGAGAAATTAATCCAAAAACAATTCGATAAGGTATGCTAGATAGTCCACAAAAATGAAAAATTGTTACTATTATAATTGGAAGTGATGCTAGTGAAGATTAATTAGTGACGGTCATACCCAAAGGAGTGGCTAACGTAATAATGGCATGCTTGTTCATGAGAAAAGAATCCCGACTTTTGAGAGGAAGGAACAATAATAAGGGAAAACCGTAGAAGGAACAACAATTGTTCCTTTCAAATGAACAACGCTTATCCGAAAAAGGAATGAAATTCACGACAAAGGGAACAACAATTGTAACAAAGGGAACGATAGTCGTTACTTTCAAATGGACGATACTACCCATGAAGGGAACAACAATCGCACGAAGGGAACATCAATCATACGAAGGGAGTGACAGTTCTTTCGTTCAAATGAATGACAACCACATGCAAAGGGAACAACAATCGCACAAAGGGAACACAAATCATACGAAGGGAACGACATTTGTTCTATTTCAAATGAACGACAATGATGATGTTCAATAAAAAAATTTAACCATCTAATTAAGTGATTGGAAACCTCCCTCAGACATTTTTTTTTTAGTGAATCTAGGATTGATTAGTCATCAACTAAATTCATTCAATTTTTATGGGTAGGTTTATTCAATAATCAGAGTATTGGATGGTTTTTTAGTGTTATACATTCATTATAGTCATCCGAGTTTTGCTGTGGAACATGACATATTCATCTTCTGGGAAGACATGGTTTATATTTGATGGTTTTTACAAAGTGAGATAGGAGTAAGGAACATAAAAGAGTGCTAATTATATTCATTACAGTCATAATTTCTAGTTCTTATTCTCTCAAGTGGCTTTCCCTAAAAAGGTAAAAACTAAAAACTCAATCAAGTCTATAAGGAAATCTATATACAATATGTACAGTGCTGGTGAAAATCATAATTTTATGAAGTTGAAGTTGTTGGGTTACCTTCCCAGCCAACTAAAATCTAAATAGTAGGGTCCTTACTTACTTCTTGGAAAAAGGATTCTTTTGAGAGCGGATGATGGTAGAGTCGTAACTGATGTCCATTTACCAGAAAAGGAGAACCAGACCCGTCGATGGTAACTAAAGTGACAGTGTCATTATCATGAACTTCATTGATTTCGTACGGTCCCAACCATCTTGTCTATAGTTTTCCAGGAAAATCCTGAAATATTTAATCATATAGAAGCGCCCAATCTCCTTTCTGGAAGGATTTATTCTTGATATGTTTATCATGCCATCTAGCTATCTGTTGATGAATAATAGTCACGTGCTGTAGGGAAAACATGCGTGCTTCGTCTAACTCATTGAGTTGTTGTAAGCGTTGTGTATGTTCCTATGTAAGATCAATCCAATTTCCCGGGCCATCCTTAGAGTCTTGATCTCAAATTCGATTGGAAAGATAGGTTCTTTTCCATAGACTAGATGATAAGGAGAGTAGCCAGTAGTGTTATGCCATGTCATGCGATAGGCCCATAAGGAATTTGGAAGCTCGGCTGCCCAATTTTGACGGTTTGTTGAGACCGTTTTTGTCAAAATTGCCTCCAAGACTTTATTGGTACTTTCTAATTTTTTGTTTTCCTGTGGGTGGTATGGGGAAGTAACTCTGTGTTTAATATAATAATTCTGCAGGGTGGCCGTGACTTTATGAGATCTAAATTGCGACCCTCCATCAATGATTACTTCCTTGTGTAATCCATAGCATACATATAATTCGAAGAGAAACTTAATGAATGCTTCCTCCGTTGTATTTGACAAGGCTATTTCCTCTACCCAATTGGTCATATAGTCTGTTGCAACTAGGATATAAGCCTTCTAATTTGATTTTGGGTTGAAGGGTCCAACAAAATTTAGTGTCCATCTTTCCAAAGGTTTTGTGACTACTTGTACTTGCAGGGGAATTTCATCAGCTTGGTTGGGTCAACCCATCCTTTGATAGATAGCCTAGACATAATTCTTTGCATCTTTAAATACTAAGGGCCAGTAGTAGCCCATCTGTAAAATATTATGCCCAGTTCTGCGTTCTGCAAAATGTCCGCCATAGGGCTCATCATGACCCGCCTTCAGTACATCATAAATTTCATCATCTCTTACACATATTCGAATCTTAAGGTCAACCCCCGTGTGGAAAAGATATCCACCAATCCATGCGAACCGTGCACTGCGTTGGACGATCAGTTTCCTTTCTCTTGATGATAGGTGTGCTGGTAGTTTTCCAGCTGCCAGATAATTTACCACATAAGCATACCATGGTGTCTTAATAGTGACAACAAACATATGTTCGTCTGGAATTGGTATTCAACTGTCAAGGAGTCATATGTCTTGGGTATGCGAGACAAGAAATATGCAACAATATTTTATCTTCCAGGCCGATCCTTGATGGTGATGTTGAATTCCTGCAATAGTAATAACCACCGAGTAACCCGTCCATTAGTGATCGGTTTGTTAGCTAAATATTTAATAGCAGAATGATCAGTATATAGAATAATTGGATATCTTGTTATATAGTGGAAGAATTTATTAATAGCATGTATAATGGATAAAAATGCTTTTTATGTTACTGTTTAATTTAATTCAGTGGGAGTAAGATTTTTTCTAATAAAATAAATAGCATAAGGTTTCTTGTCTTCTTCTTGTCCAAGGAAAATGCCTATGGCGATATCCGATGCATCTGTAGAAATATGAAATGGCAATTTCTAGTTTGGTCCTCTCATCACTGGTGTTGTTGAGACCATCCTTTTGAGTTCTGCAAACACAACATCACACTTATGAGACCACTGAAATTTTGCATTACTAGTTAAAGCATGTAAAGGTGCAGTTGTTCTTGAAAATGTTTCTATGAATATATGATAATAGCCTGCACAACCAAGGAAACTATGTACCTTAGTTTGTGTACGAGGTGTAGGTAGATTAAGAATTACCTCTATTTTTGTTGGATCTACCTTAATTCCATCTGCAAAAACATAGTGTCCTAGTACAACACCTTCGGTCTTCATCATATGAAATTTCTCATGACTCAAACATAGCCTGGTAGAAATGCATCGTTCCAGTACCTTCTCTAGATTTCTTAGAGCTTGATCAAAATCAGTGCCATAAGGGGTGAAATCATCCATGTAAACTTCAAGTCCTTCATTAATTAGATCACAAAATATGCTTGGAATGACTCTCTAGAATGTAGTTGGAGCATTACATAATCCAAAGGGAAATAATCTATATGCGAAGGTACCCCAAGGACATGTAAATGTAGTTTTATCCTGGTCTTCTGGAGAAATATGGATCTTATTATAACCACTAAATCCATCTAAGAAGGAAAAAAATTGCTTCCCTGCTAAGTGTCAAGGACCTGATCGATATAAGGTAAGGGAAAGTGGTCCTTTTGGGTAGCCTTATTGAGTTCTCTATAGTCTACATAGATTCAACATTTCCCATTCTTCTTGGGGACGATTACTAGTGGGGAAACCCACCGACTATCTGAAATAGGATGTATAAAATCTACATCCAACAGTTTCTATAACTCTTCTTTAACAACATCCTTGAGACGAGGGTTCAATATTCATTGGGGATTTCGGATGGGTCGGACATCTTTCTCAATATGATGTGTACAAAGTTGGGGATCGATGCCCTTCATGTCAGGATATTCCTAAGAAAAATCCTACTAATATTTAGAAAGGATCTGAATCAATTTTTGATGTTGTTGCTCATTCAAATTAGCATTAATATTGAGAAACCTCCCTGGTGCAATTTCAACTAATATGTTGTTATGGAAAGTAGTAGTGGGAATATGTTGCTCCATCAATTTTTCCAAAGGATATCCCTGTGCCTCATTATCTAAAACAAATTTTAGCATTTGACATGTTGGGTTGCTTATAATGGTTGGATTGTGAATGAAGCTATTGATCACATCATCTTCTAGTTGATTCTTAAGTTTGAGAGATTCTTCCAATGTGAGAGGAGATTGCAGATTCTTTTTTGGATATCTAGGTGGTGGAAACTGTTGATGTATGATAGGTAAACTTGGTTTAGCTAGAGGATATAGGATGAGGTTATTTGTAGCACTTCCTCTAGCAATTGTCATGTTTCTCGTGCGACATCCTATGTATGCATCTGTTGTTATGAGCCATGGTATTCCCAGTATCAATGGGTGTCCATCGAGTCCACTTCTTGGGTTGATAATGAGGAAATCAGTTGGGTATTACAAAGAGTTTACTAAAATTTCTATATCTTGTAATGTGCCGACTTCTTTAACCACTGATCTGTCATCCAATTGTAACATAATTGGAGCAGGTTCGAAGGAGGTGAAACCCAGGATGTTACAGGTCTCGATGGTCAGGATATTAATGGTTGGCCCCAAATCCACTAGTGTATTTGGAAAAAAATATCCATGTATCTGAACTATTACCAAGATATTCCCTGGGTTTTCATACTTGAACGACTCCTACCTACCTAGAATAAGGTTAGACAAGGCTCCTACCACGTGAATAGTTGATGGAGTTTTATCTTTCCTGACAGGCTTCTTCCCACATAATTCCTTAAGCATGTTTGCATAAATTGGGATGTCTTGTAGATCCCGTAGTAGTGAAATGTTAACATATAGATTCTTCAGTTCCCCTACGATATCGAAGTTAGGATACACAACTGGTTTTTCTATAATTATCCTCTCAATAAATGGGGGAAGAGGAATCACGTCCTCATTGGGATTTTTTTGCTTGACTGTGTTTCCCCCTTGTTCTACTTCTTCTGTTATGACTATTGTCGAGGGTGTTGTTGTTGTTTGTATATTATTATCAGTCTCCTGCTCTTGGTAAATGTTACTTTCTTTAGGAGAAAATTATGTGCCTTGACCTCAACCAGAGTTTGTTGCACCCTACAGAGTTGATTTCCCCGTCCAAATTATCAATAATTTGCACAAGCTGGGCTAATCTATTATTAGGATTTGGGCTAGGTTGAGTTGGTAATTGAGGACACATTTGAGGTTGAGGGTTTTGGGGTAATTGGAGTGGGGATTGTAAAGTGGGTTAAGCTTGAGGAGACATCCCCATGGGTTGATTGGTCATCCCCATGGGGAGCTTCCAGTTTTGATTCCAATTGGGGCCTTGGGAAACAATGTTAGTCCACTGTGAAGGATAGGGGTTACTATTTTAATTCTACCATGATGGGGTAGGGTATTGCGAGTTAGGCCAAGTGGGATTTGTAGCTGGTTGATTTGGCCAGGTGGGATTTGTAGCTGATTGATTTGGCCAAGGTGCAGTAGGATATTGTTGGGACTGCCAGGTGGGGTTAGAAAATGGATGGCCCTGCCATGTGTTTCTAGAATTATGTTGCTGACCATAATTCCCATAAAATAAAGAGGAAGGATCTTGTAGCGTACCTGGGGGACGAGCCTGCCATTGGCGACACTGTGTCGTCAGATATATCGGTTATGTTTCCTCTTCCACTTCTTTAAAGACAACTTTTAGTCCTAGGAGTGATGGACATTGTTTTGTTGCATGGTATTTGGCACATATGGCGCAAACCCGATCCACATCCAAGGGAAATTCCCTCATACCATGTTTCCTTCTACATCGGTGGAAAAATATGGCCAATAACTATTCTGCTTTTGTTTTTTTTCTGTTTAGCCTGTAAAACATCCAATTGTGTAGTTAGAGTACTCAAAATCTCATTTTTAAAATTTTCTAAAAGATTACCAACTTCTGCTCGGGTGACATCCCCCGCTAGTAATGTTGTTATTTATGGTGAGGGGAGCCCGCATTCCTAATCTGGTCCGTGTACTTCCACATGAGAACCTAATGCACAATTGGATAATGTTATCATAAGTTTCTTGATAAATATCACCTTTCCCCGTTAAATTCAATGTTTCTACCCATTCATCCTTCATACCTTTTATCAAAGTGGCTTTAAGTACCTCACCCGGTAGTGTACCGTAAGGTGATCTTTTCAAGTTATACTGAAACCTTTCAACATATTCTTCTAATGTCTCATTTTCTTTTGCAGTCATTTGAAAGATTTCGTCTTTTAGATCCCTGGTTCTATAGTAATCATGATATTTCATGAGGAAGGCTTGTTTTATTTCATCCCATGAATTTATAGTTCCTCCTCCTAATCCCATAAACCAGCGCAAAGTTGCTCCTTTCAAAGTGGAAAGGAACAACTTCAGTTTCTGGGGTTCAGAGGTGTAGTCATAACTTCTACATAGGACATCAAATTCGAATAAGAACGCACCAAGGTCCTCTAAGATTAATCCATGAAAGGTTGGAAGATTTTGTAATGGAATGGATTTCATTGGGGCATTAACAACCAGATCGACTATAGGATATTCCAAGGTGGAATTATGAGGTTGCGGTGGGATTTGATGTGCCATTTGGTCGAAGATATTCCAATATCCTTTGAGGATTTCTTAGTCTGGGTGTTCTATTTGAGGTGATGGATTACTTGGTCCCTTAGGGGATTTAATCGCGCTACCTCTATCTGGGATTTAAGGTGTACCTTATGCTATTATAATCAAAGGATATCCATTATTAGGTGGTGGTGATGGGTTTGCTTTAGCAACCCCTGGGTTTTCTTTAGCAACCCCTGGGTCTACTTTAGCAACCCCACTGGTCTACCCTTCTCCTTCTTCCAAATTAAAAGAATTTCCCTCCTCTAAAGGGCTTAGAGGCAGAGTGTCTGTATTTTAAAAACTTTGTTCAGTCCCTTCAGTTCTACTATGAATCCCAGCATGAGATCTAGTTGGTGAATTTGTTGCTTGAGGGATTTGGCTAGAACCTTTATGAGGTCCAACCGAGGTTTGAGATTCAACTTTTCAGATGATTTCGTCTATGAAAGTGTTTCTTCCAGGGGGCACCGAGCCCTGGGCATTTGTAGTTTTTGGTGGGGTTTTGGTTTTTCAGGTTCTTTCTTCTTAGTCATACACACTCACACAAAATTCTAAGTACCTATATGACCTCTATGCATCAACTAAACGTATGCATTGGCACAAACATTTTACTTGTTTCCTATGTAGGTTTTTAACTTCCATTTTCAATACCTCATCCTCCATAGATAAAACCTATGCTATCTTTGACATTCTCCCTAACAACGGCGCCAAAATTTTGGGCTCTAAATATTTCTTAAAACAACCTTATTTTAACATTAATTTATCAACTGTGGATTTGTCTTTTCTTTCAAGAATATCAACAAAGTCTATGCGGATAGCTGTAGAGGTTAAAATCGTGTAGTCAAAGAACATCTGAGTTTATCAATACTCAAGTTCCTCACACATTCATTAAAAATATGAAACTAAGATTCTACTCAACGGAATTACAATTGAATCAATAAAATACTGTGAATTAAAGACATTAACTAATTGACTTAATTCATCTAGCTAAGAAACATGAATTTAATCTATGAGAATACTCGATTTATCAATGATTATTTAATTTGTTGGAAAGGAACATCTAAGTACTGTAAATTGAGAAGGAACAACAAATGCAGAATTAAGCGAAAGGAACAACAACCGTAAATATAATAAAAGGACAGCACATGTGAAAATGAGAGTAACTTTCAAGCAATAAACTACATCAATGGGAAATGGAACAACAATCGATAACATTCACATGAAACATCTATCCTCTATAATTAACAACATAACCAATTTATAAAAACATCAACACACTCATGCATTTATCTAACTGTTGCAAAGAGAATTAAATCATAGAATTGAAATCAAATTGATATGATTACAGATTGAGACAATAACTCCTTTTGACTGGGCCCACAGTCTTCAGAAGTACTGCTGCTAAAAGATTAGTATGCAAAGATGGTAAAAACACTCAAAGCTTCTATTAATTCCATAACTGGTACAACATTTACAATAGACTGCTTGTACAGAGAAATTCAGAGATCCGAATGCTTGGATAAATTTCTTCTCTTTTCTCTATGGTTCATTGCCCTCTATATATTACAATGATATGGTTAAATTAAGCTATCCTGAGGATAGAGAGATCCTCAAGATTTCTTTTACTATTTATAAAGATTACAAAATAGAGAATCAATCTTCCTCAAAACTACTTTGTGCCTGATTTCTTCAACCTCCAATATTCTACACATCCTCATAATATTCTTAGCTATCTTGAGCTTAACAATAATTGTCCATTCTTGCAATAAAATCAAACAATTCAAACTGAAATTCAGAATTTATCTAATATCTCTCAATAACATTTCTAGAAGCCTTTTTAGTCATTTTCTTTTGTAATTATTTCCAATTAATAGAAAAGTCAATCAAGATATATCATAAACCATGGTGATAAGAAGGATATTTGTACCTTTTTCTCAACTCAACAATTAGAATGTAACATTTCTGCCATTAGAGATTCATGAGAGTTGTTACTATCAGATTGTGCTTTCTCTATTTTTTATTTTACATTTTCATCTTTCTTGAATGAATTTAAGACATTGAGGATCAATGGTTGTTCATGGGAAGGAGGTTCATGAGATGCAAAGGATTTGTAGTGATTTCCTTCTTTCATGATTTCTATTCAAGTATTATTTTAATTCATTTTGCAGACAGGATCATTGCTTGAGGAATATTTTTTCTTATTGTTATCAACTTCATTCTTCTATTCATCATTATATAGACCTTTTTTTATGCTAGGCATCTTAATTTCCTTTGATCTTCAAAATGTTATGAATCCATGCCCAATGAAATGTCTCTGCAGACATTTTGTGGCTCAATTTCTTGCTATTTATTGTTAATCCACCAACCATAAAATTGATTTAATTATTAAAATTATGATGGTTATTAGGCTTACACCTACAACATTCTAGGTGTGACATCTAGTGCTAACACATGGGAACTAGGAGGATATTTTCAATCTTCCTTTTTTCTGGATCTGTACACTGATGGAGTATTAGGAAATATTTTTCAAGGTTTATCTCCATCCCTTTGGCCGCAAAATAAAGATTCAAATATTTTTTAAGGGATAACACATCCATGATAGAACCTTAAGTGAAATAAAAAATGTGATCTACGAAAAGAAGGTGAGAAATAGATACAGTTTGAGTTACCTTAACCCCCCTAATCAAACAAGTTTCCCTCGCTTTAGAGATAACTTTTCTCAAGGCTTCTGCAATGAGGAGAAAAAGAAATAGGAAGATAAGACATCCTTTTCTTAATCCCCTTGATATTTTGAAGAACCTAGAAGGAGACTCATTTATTAAAATCGCAAAAGATGATGGTTGCAAACAAACCATTATCCAGGTCACAACTGATAGAGCCATCACCATATTCAACAAGGCAAGTCTCAAAAAATTCCAGTCTACTCTATCGTAGGCTTTAGATAGGTCAATATTGAGAATGGGAACTTTAAGGTTTTTTTTCTTGACTGAGTGAAGCATCTCATGTGCTACTAAGAATGCATCATGAATCTATCTATGTTGGAGGAAACCAAATTATTCCTCCGATATGATTTCACTTAGGATGGGATTCAAGTACTGCGAAAGGACCTTAGAGATAATGTTGTACACCACATTACAACAAGAGATGGTTCTGAAATCACGAAAGGTCACTCCATCTTGCTTCTTAGGAATTAAACATAAAAAAGTTGTGTTGAGGGTCATCAGGACCTTCCCCAATCTCTAAGATTCTTTGACTTATTTAAAGAGGTCATCCTTTATCATCTCATAATAACCTTGTAAATATTATACTGTAAATCGTTGGGGCTAGGGCTCTTCCCCTTCTACATTGAGGCAAGGGATACAAGAATATTTGGTTCGATAACCTCCTCCTCCAATGCCTTGTTCATGTCCTTGGAGAATACAATGGGAAATTTGGAGAATACCTTCAAAATTTCTTGTATGGAACTTCTAGTAGGGGCTTCGAACAAAGATTGAAAAAAAATATCCCCTTCATCTTTCTCTTCAAACAAGATGACCAACCTTCCATCCAAGGTTTTGACTTCCAAGATTGTGTTAATATTTTTGTGCATGCTTGTGAAGTGATAGAAAAACTTGGAGTTATTATGTCCAACATTGAGCTTATATATATCATTGAATAAACAATTTAATGATAAATTTGTAGGCATCAATTCCACCACCTCCATTGGAAGAGATTAAGGGATTTGACCTCTTGGAAGTTGCATAACTATGAAACATTCCAACAATGGGGAAGGATTATTGACTGTTAAGCCCTAATATTGGCTCATTACCCCTTAATTGGGGCATAATAAATTAGTAATGTTATTTTATTTATGCCGGCTTTATTCCATTAGTTGTAATTATACCTCCTAGTCTCCTATATATACCAAGGAGACATTTTCATTTGGAATCATCTTGGAATTGTACATTTATGTGGGCATAAGGAGGTTTCCCCATTGAAGAGGCTTATTATCTGAATTTATCTCTTTTTGAAGGTGTTGAGTACTTGTTCTGAGGTTTTTGTATGCTATATTGATATTTGGTTCTTAACATATGGTATCAGAGCTCAAGGTCTTGGGGTTTCACTGCTACATATGAGACACCTTGGAATTTTCACTATAACTTTTTTTCTACAATGTTTAAGAAGGAACGGCTTGGAGGGTATTTAGTAGACGGATCATGGTATGTTGGGTTAAAATTTCAGCTCCTGAGGTCTTATAATTTTGGATATACAGCCTGTGCAAGATAAGGTTCTGGAATCATCCTGAACTGAGTCATTGCGGAATTTTCACTATAACATTTTTTATGTAATGTTTCATACCCTAAAATTGAGATTGTATTCACATAAATACGAAAGGTATCTGTGGTAAAACATTCAGCTTCTGGGTCTTCTTACATTTGTAGATATACCCTGTGGAAGATAGGGTATCTGACTAGTCCTATTGACTAGTCTCAAGAGGGTGTTCCAGGTAAAACAATCATAACATCTTCCTAGAGTATCCAAATTGAGTGATACTAGTTGAATTGAATAGTGGAAAGTATGTAGTATTTCTGGTACGATTTTCAGAATTTTATATCAATTATTTTGTGTGGGGCACGTTATACAAGTGACATCTCCCGAAAAGGCCAAAAATCAGCAAGTTGTGGGGAAGTTACCGTAAATTCCACTTGGCACATCCAATTTTATTCAGACTTTTGGAATTGTAGAGAATAAATATCAGAGAACTACAAAAATAAAGTTTCATACCTAGAAGGGATGAAACTTTAGAGATACAACAGAAGAAATATTATCTAGTAGAACCACCTCAAAATCAAGGTTCAAAAGTGATACTTGGCAAACATGCCACCCAAAAAGGGAACTTCTACACCAAATAAGACTCCAGATAATAATACATGGAATCTTGATGAAGGTGAATAAATGTGTAGGGACATAAATGATTTACAAAAGAATACAGTAACAAAAGATGAACTACAAGAGATGATGGAGGGTTTAAAAGGGGAGATCATGGAAGGATTGAAAAATTTCATAATAGAGAGGACACCTGAAAGTGAAAATGTATCCCATGAAATTCATGATGAGGGAAAAATGAGGAATTGAATCAAGAATGGGAAATTCCAACTTTGGGTTGAAGACCAACCCAGTTCCCTAAAAGGTCGATATGAGGAAGTTTGATGGAAAGGTTAATCCTTGAATGCCGGATGGAGCAATTATTTGATCTACTACATAGTATACACAAAAGGTAGAATTGCTTCTTTATATTTATAACTTAATCAATTTGTATGGTATGATGGAATTTTTCTTGCAAATCACTCGTCCTTGGACAATTTTCCTGTGAGAAGAAATGATAGCACACTATGAGGATACAAGGAGCAATACCTTCTTGAGCCAATTGATAAAATCTCAAGCAAGGGTTAGGTTATAGAGCACATTGAGAACTTCAAAGATTGAATATAAAGGTACTTGGATATTCCATATGATCCCTTGATTGATGTATTCATAGAACTTTAAAGGATAACATTCAACATGAAGTTTAGAGTTGATCATGGAGAATGCATTTAAGGTGGCAAGAAATGTTGAAAGTAAAAATGTATTATCATGGAGACCAATCCAACATCTATAGAGAATAGTAGTCCTTCTTCTAAAACACCTCAGCCTACAAGGTTGACACCTCAACAATTGGAGGAAAAGAAAAAGCAAGCAGTTTTTCTTTAATTGTGACATCAAGTGCAGTAAGGGACATAAGTGTGGTGAGAAAGAGAATTATTCTACACATAGATTGTGAAGAGGAAGAAGAAGAACAAGAACCATCTCAAGATGAAAGCAGAGAAGCAATTATGTCTTAAGAGTTGAGTCCCATGATATCATTTAATGCATTAGCTAGAATTAACACTACTCAAACCCTCAATATGAAGGATACAACAAAATAAAAGGTAATGGTCCTAATTGATTAAGTACTCATAATTTAATTCACTATAAATTAGCCAAAGCTCTCAATTGCTTTATGTATCGAGCCAGAGTTTGAAATAATGATTGTAGATGGAGGAACTATCAATTTCTCGAGAAAATGCAATGAATCCAATCTTACTATGGGGGAATATGTAATGAATATTCCAAGTACTATACCCATAGGTGGTGTTGATGTTGTACTAGGAATCAATGGTTTACAATAATTAAACGATTGGATTTTAATTTTCAAGAACTTTCATGATATTTTCATTGGAAGGGAAAAGAAATTGAGTTAAGAGTATCCTTGACAGATTAAGGTGATAATCTCTCTAATGGCATGACAAAATTATTGAAAAAGGGACATCAAGGCATTATTGCAAAACTATGCTCACTAGATGTTCAAACATATAAGCCATGTATTCCCTCAAGATCTCCAAGGGATCATTGATAAGCATTCAAAGTATTTGAAGATATTCCCAAGGTCTTCCACCCACTCGAAATCCCGATCATGAAATTCACCCTGGTCACAGGTGTTTCTCTAACATTAGGCCATACAGAGGATACCCTATGACCCAGAAGAGTGAAATTGAGCCTTATGGTTGAAGAAATGTTAGGGGTTAGCATTATTAGACCTAGCCAAAGTTCTTACTCTACACAGTGGTAATGGTATTCAAGAAAAAGATAGCTCATGGCGTATGTGCAGTTATAGAGATCTCCAACAAGGTCACTTTTAAAGATAAGTTTCCTATTCTGTCATTGATAAAATTGTTATATGAACTACATGGAGCAATCTATTTCACAAAATTGGATCTCCATTGAGTATCATCGATTAGAATGAAGGAAGAAGATATCCCAAAACAAAAATTATGAACTCATGAAGGCCAAAAGGCATGACAAATGCACCTTCCACATTCCAAGGGTTGATGAATTGTTTTCAAGAAGCCCTTCCTTCGAAATTGTGTTAGTATTTTTTGATGATTTGCTAATCTACTTAAGTTTTGGGAGGATCATATGCGACATGTTAACAAGGTGCTACAACTACTAAAGGAGCAATAACTATATGGAAACCATCCAAATGTTTCTTTGGGTGAAGGAGGTAGAGTATTTGGGTCATATTGTATCTCATGGAAGGTGTTAAGGTAGACCCTAACAGATTATTAAGGCCATGATGGACTATTCGATTCCCAAAACATTAAAGAATCTTACGAGGGATTTTTGGGTTTGTGAGTTACTACACATAGGACATTTGACACTATGGAAGAATAACAACACTAGCGACACTAACTAAAGAAGGATTCATTTGATGACCAGGAGGCAACTAAATCTTTTGAACAACTTAAAGAATTTATGTACCAAATATCATGTCTTGACCATCAATTTCACAAAAACCTTTATTGTGGAATGTGATGCCTTAGGAAATGGAATTGGTGTTGTCCTAATGCAAGAAGGAATGCCCTAGATTTGAGAAAGTCAACCACTCAAGGGAAAGGACTTACACAAACCCATTATGAGAGAAATGATGGAAATACTACGTACATTGAAGAAATGGTGTCCCTTACCTAATAGGTAGGCACTTCCAGGTCAAAAGCAGAGATCATGATAGTCTTAAATACTTCTTGGACAAAGACTATCTTAGAGGAAGAACAAAAATGGGTAACCAAGATGTTGGGTTATGATTTTGAAATGCATTACATAAAAGGGGAAGAAAAATGTTGGCGGATGCACTCTCAAGAAAGGAGGGAAGATGTTGAGTCCTTTCTCTATGCTATCTCCGATCATCCAACCCGATTGGATAATAGAAGAAAGGGATGAATGGAAGAATGGCGAAAAAGTGTGGACTCTCATTCAAAAGGTTCTTGTTAGGATTCCGATTACATCAGATACATTATATGGAAAAATGATTCACTATGGTACAAAGGTCTCTTATATTTATATAAGAACTCCTATCAAACAAAAGGTATTGGAATTGCACACCTCTCAGTGGGAGGCACTCATAATTTTAACCACCATAGAGTCAAGAAGTATTTTTTGGGATAGCCTTAAAGCCCGATGTTCAAAGGTTTGTGCTTAGCGAGAATGTTTGGTTTTGCCAACAAAATAAGGTACTACAAATTATTTGGTATTTTACAAACATTAGCCATCCCAATTCAACATTTGGGAGGAGGTTTCCATGGATTTCATCACAAGGTGCAAATTGGAAGGAAGAGTGTCATCATGGTGATTGTTGATAGGCCCGACCAAGTGTGAACACTTTGTACACTCTCTCATCCCTTCAAAGATAGTGCGGTTGCCACAGCATTCATGGAGAAAGTTCAAAAGCTACATGGCAGCCAAAGATTATTGTAAGTGGCAGGGATCCCATATTCAGCAGACATTTTGAAATAATTATTTTTCTTGTTTGAAGTTACTCAATTGGCTCATAGCTCATCCTATCATCCTCAATCGATGGACAAACCCGAGATAGTGAACAAATGCGAGGCTACCTTCATTTCCTTGTCTTTGATAAACAAACACAATGGTTCAAATGGATTTACCCTTGGCCGAATGGTGGTATAGCACTTCCTTTCATATTGCAACAAAAATGACACCACTCATGGATATCACTTACTCCCTTCATTTACTTCTTCTCTAAAAAGGAAAATCTAAGGTTCAAGCGTTGGAAGATCACATCGAGAATCAACAACAAGTTCTCAAATCTTAAAAGACAACCTGAACATGGCACAAATCGCATGAAACAACAAGCCCGGATCAACATGCAGTAGTGAAAGAAGTTTTGAAGTAGAGGGGATTGGGTGTTTTAAGACTAAAACCATACAAGCAGATGTACCTCAAGCAAGCCAAAGGATAATAAATTATCTCTGAAGTACTATGGCCCTTATAGGTGTTGCAAAGATTGGTACTATAGCCTAGGTGGAGTTACTGCATCTTCCGCAGTACACCCAATTTTCCATGTTTCATGCTTAAAGAAGGTTATAGGCTCAATTTTCCATGTTTCATGCTTAAAGAAGGTTATAGGCGACAAGATCCTGGTTCAAACTATATTGCTAGAACTTGACGAGGAAGGAAAAATCATATTACATCTTGAAGCCATCACTGACACAAGAGTTTGCCAGCTGAGGAATAGATCCATTTCAGAGTATCTCATTAAATGGAGGAAACTACCAGCTAAATATTCCACTTGGGAAGATGAGTCTTTTATATAGAAGCATCTAGAGTTACTCATGCGTTGCAGGCAACACTTTTTTCAAGGGGAGGGGCATGTTAAGCCTTAATATTGGCTCATTACCCCTTAATTGGGGCATATTACATTAGTAATGTTATTTTATTTATGTCAGCTTTATTGCATTAGTTGTAATTATACCTCCTAGTATCCTATATATACCAAGGAGACATTTTCATTTGGAATCATCTTGGAATTGTACATTTATGTGGGAATAAGGAGGTTGACCCCTCGAAGAGGCTTATTATCTGAATTTCTCTCTTTTTCAAGGCATTGAGTACTTATTCTGAGGTTTTTCTATGCTATATTGATATTTGGTTCTTAACATTGACTTTAATGCTCTTGATATTTATAAATCAATCAAGGTGCATTGCCCCACTTGTTTTGACTAGTTTGAAAAATTGGATTTTATTATTTGAGGTCATTTTGTTTACATAATGATTTGATTTATTGATATGTGTTATCATGACAAAACTCAAACTCTTTAACTATTTTGATTGGATTTAATTCACGTGATGGTAATTTTGAATGAATTTTATTTAAATGTTTATGTAAAACATATATGGAAAAAATATATATTGATATGATGTAATTGGCATTATTGATTCATATGGTTATGGTACATTCAAATAATATATTTTATAAGCAATTATTTTCATATGATACTGATGGTTTTCCTAGTATTATAGGGAAGTCATATTTGTACATTGGTATAGAAGTGTGTCGGTATTGTATGGAGTCCAGATCGAGTCAAGCAATTATAATATGTTATGTGATTAATGATATTCTTTAATTTATGATTATGGAACAATTTGATGCATTGATTTTAGTACATGCAAGAATAGGGAATATGCTTTCCAATCAATCCACACATTGGTAATGGGGTTGTATGGAAGTGTACATTGTATCAATAGGAGAGGAGGAAACACATTCTTACTTACACCTTCTAGTACTCTTTTTCCATGATCCAAGTTGAAAATCTAGTGACACGTTTACCTCGAGGTTGCATATTTCCATGAGGGTAGGTGATATATTTGGTCACTCACAAGGTTTAACTGAGCGAAATGAAATAAGGTGGCATCCTTATTCCTCAGTGACCATTAGTCTCTCAAAAAGGTAGTGACAAAGTTGATTCTTGAAGGACATTCATGAACATGAATCCCTTGGTACTTACTGAAAAGTAACTCTTGAAGGCCATGGAGAAGGATGGAACCCTTTTTGTTGATTATAGTTGTTATGTATAGATGAAAATATGGTTGAATAAGCATATGAATTTTATTTAGTTTGATAAAAGTTAAAATGCATGAATGGTTGATCTATTGAGAATATAAGTTACTACATTTCATATTGAAGGGAAATAAAATAGTTTAACTAAAATCCATTATAATAAACAATGCATTCTAATTACTAGTATACCCACAACTCAAGGAGAAGAAAGAGGAACAAACAATTTGAATTCGAATAAAAGTATCCTTGGAGAAGACAACAATAAATTTGAAGAATACCTTCAAAATTTCTTGTATGGGACTTATGGCATGAGCTTGGAACAATGATTGAAAAAACTAGCTCCTTCTTGATCTTTCTCTTTGAACGAGCTTACCAACTTTTCATCCAAGGTTTTCACTTCCGAGATTGTGTTAATACTTTTGTGCGTGTTTGTGAATTGATAGAAAAACTTGGAGTTATTATCTCAAACTTTGAGGCATAGAGCCATGATCTTATATA
Source organism: Picea sitchensis (assembly GCA_010110895.2). Classification (NCBI taxonomy): domain Eukaryota; kingdom Viridiplantae; phylum Streptophyta; class Pinopsida; order Pinales; family Pinaceae; genus Picea; species Picea sitchensis. Next base: position 70,169 of record SNQJ01S0038158.1, on the reverse strand, counting down.
TATCATTGAATAGAGGATTTAATGACAAATTTAAAGGCATCAAGTCCACCACCTCCCATGGAAGAGATTAAAAGATTTAACCTCATGGAAGTTGCAAAACCATGAAATAGTGCAACAATGGGGAAGCACTCTTGACTTTAAAGCTCTCAAGGTTTAGAAATCAATCAAGGTGTAGTGCCCCACTTGTTTTGACTAGTTTGACAAATTGGATTTTATATATTTGAGGGCATTTTGTTTACATAATGATTCGATTTATTGATATGTGTTGTGATGATGAAACTCAAACTCTTTGACTATTTTGATTGAATTTAATTCATATAATGGTAATTTTGAATTAATTCTATTTAAATCTTTATGTAAAACATGGATGGACAATATATATATATATATATATATATATATATATATATATATTGATATGATGTAATTGACATTATCAATTCATATGGTTATGATACATTGAAATAAATATATTTTATAAGCAATTATTTTCATACGATACTGATGGTTTTCCCATTATGATAGGGAAGAAATAGGTGTACATTGACATAGAACCGTTTCAATATTGTATTGACTCCATATTGAGTCAATGCATTATAATATGTTACATGATTAATGATGTGCTTTAATTTATTATTATGGAACAATTTGATGCATTGAGTTAGTACATGCAAGAATAAGGAATATGCTTGCCAATCAATCCACACATGGGTAATGGGGTTGTATGGAAGTGTACATGGTATCAATAGGAGAGGAGGAACAACATTCTTATTTACACCTTCTAGTACTCTTTTTCCATGATCCAATTTGAAAAGCTAGTGACCCTTTTACCTAGAGGTTGCATATTTCCATGAGGGTAGGCCAAACATTTGGTCAATCACAAGGTTTAACTAAGGGAAATGAAATAAGGTGGCATCCTTATTCCTCAATTACCATTAGTCTCTTAACAAGGTAGTGGAAAAGTTGATTTAATGTGGTCTCTACAATTGCACTATTTCCCCCACCAAAGACAGTGGATGCTTGAAGGGAATTCATGAACATGACTCCCTTGGTACTTGCTGAAAGGTAACTCTTGAAGGGCATGGAAAATCATGGAACCATTGTTGTTGATTATAGTTGTTATGTATACATGAAAATATGGTTGATTAAGCATGTGCATTTTATTTAGTTTGAGAAAAGTTAAAATGCGTGATTGGTTGATCTATTGAGCATACAAGTTAGTACATTTCGTATTGAAGAGAAATAAAATAGTTTAATTAAAATCCATCAGAAGAAACAATGCATTCTATAGTGTGCATGAAATGGAAAGGAAATTATTTTTAATTAAGTAAAAACTAATTACTAGATACCCATAATTCAAGGAGAAGAAATAGGAATAGGAAATTCAATTTTGAATAGAAGTGTTGGAAAAAAGTGGGTTTGTGAGATATTAAAGTGAGTTAATAACTAAAAATAGTAGTAACTACATGTGTACCCACTCAAACAGGAGAATATAACGATATCAAGGGAACACCTAGGCCTAAAAATAATACCTATAGTAGTTGGGTGAGGTTTAATCATTAATTTATATTTTTAAATAAGAAATTACTTGTGAACTTGTGCATATGAGTGAAATATGGATGAGTGAATAATAGGAAATTACTAAAATAGAAAAATAGAAAATTACATTTTTCCATGAGATGGACAAGTGGCTTGAGCAGCAATGTAGATTTTAACCTTGTACAATTATTTATTGCAAACATATTTTCAATAAAAGAAAATAAAATATACAATGGAAAATACACACATAGACAAAGATTTTTCCCGTGGAAACCCCAACCAGGAGAGCCAACATATTCTATATTCATTCACACATACATTGTTACAATACAATATACATATAGGAGCCAGTGGCATCCAAAACCCTAATCCAATGTCTTGGATTAGTCAACAACCATAATTCCTTAACCAAAAATAGAAAACGATCGGTTAAAAACCATGTGCTAAAAAACCGTAGAAAATGGACACGAAAACCAAGGACCTCCCAAAAATGGACACGAAAATCGAGGATTTTTTTTTTTTTTTTCTGGGACACTTCCCCAAAACCCTTGCGTAGGGGGGTCCAACATTCTCCCACTTGTTGTTTTCTTTTCATACAAGCAGTTACAAGGTTACATAGTCAACAATCCAGGAAAATAATGCCCATATATCCTCTACACCAAGAGAACTTCTCAGTGCTCACATATTTTGTTAATGAATCTGCAACATTCTTCAAAGTGTCCACCTTCATCAAAAAAAACTTGTTTTCTTCAACCATGTCTCTCACAAAGTTATATTGAACATAAATATGCTTTGTCTTTGAATGATAAGTTGGGGTCTTTGCAAGAAAAATTGCACTATGACTGTCACAATCTATCCTTACAGCTTGTTGTACCAACCCAATACCTAAACACAATCTCTATAACCATACTGTTTCCTTGCTTGCATGAGTGGATGCCATGTATTCAATTTAAGTAGTTGAAAGTGCCACTACAGACTGCATTTTTCTCATCCAACTGATTGCTCCTCCAAATAGGTTAAACTCGTACCCTCTTGTAGATCTTCTATGATACAGATATCCAACCCATTCTGCATCCACAAAGACATGTATGTCCAACACTCTGTCCAAACCTAGTCTTCCTTGATAGCACAATCCATAACTAGTAGTTCCACACAAATACCTAAAAACTCTCTTTATTGTTGTCCAATGCTCTTTCCTTGGTTTTGACATATACTTGCTCAATACTCCCAGTGCATGTGCAATGTCTGGTCTAGTACAAAGCATTTCATACATCAAATTTCCAAACACACTCGGATATGGAAAACAAGACATGTCCTCCTCCTCTTCCTATGTCATGGGACATTGATTCGCAGATAACTTTACACCTATAGGAATAGGGACCCTAACCGGTTTACATTCCTTCATATTAAACCTATGCAATATTGTCTCCACATATTCTCTCTAATTTAACTAGAGTTTCCAATTTTTCCGATCTCTTTTAATTTCCATGCCCAAAATGAAATTTGCAGCACCAAGATCCTTCATGTCAAACTAATAGGACAACTGAGTTTTCACATACTGGATAATCTCCTTTTTGTTTCCTATCAACAACATGTCATCCACATACAAGAACAAATAACTCAAATGATCACCAATTAATTTAAAATACACAAATCGTTCCTCTTTGATTCTTGTGAAGCCAAGTTCCAACATATAAGTATCAATTTTTTGATACCACATCCTTGGTGATTGTTTTAATCCACACATGGACTTTTTTAGCTTGCACACCATCTCCTTGTTTCCCTTCACAACAAATCCTTCTGGATGCTTCATACAGATTTCTTCTTCCAGATCCCCATGTAGGAATGTTGTCTTCACATCCATCTATTCTACATCAAAATAAAACACAACAGAAACAAATAACAAAAATCTAATAGAAGTTAACTTAGAAACATGAGAAAAAATCTTACCAAAATCAATTCCCTCAACCTGGGAATAACCCTTTCCTACTAACTGAGATTTGTATTTCTCCATTTTCCCTTTGGATTCATCTTATTTTTAAATACCCATTTCCTTCCAATGGGATTTCTTCCAGTCGACAACTCCACTAGATTCCAATCCTCATTCTTATCCAAGGCTACCATTTTGTGAACCATGGACTTTTTCCATAGTTTTCCATCCTCTGAATCCACTTCCTCCCTAACAGTTATAGGATCATCATCAGTAATAGACAAAGCAAAATTTGAACATAAATAAGGTGGAGTATACCTTTCCGGTATCCTTTTTTCCCTCTTCGATCTCCTCAATACTGGAGTATGAGGATATTCTTCTTCTAAATCAGGTTCTTCTCTAGAGTCTGATTCATCATCCTTTGGCTCAAACTCTATTTTCTATGGTTCTTCCTTACTTGGTAGGACTCCCTTTTTGACAACATCCTTCATTTCTTTAAATACCACATCTCAGCTATACACAAAATGCTTAGTTTTTGGGTTCTAAAGATTATAACCTTTGAGACCATATTTATACCCAATAAAGATACACTTTTTATCCTTATTATCTAGCTTACTCCTATTTTCCTTTGGAACATGAACATAGGCCTCACAGCCAAATACCTTGAGATGTGTGAGAGAAGGTTTCTTACCATTCCAAATCCATTGTGGAGTCTTGTCATCCAATGATGATGAGGGTGATTTGTTGACCAGGTAACATGCAACACCCACTACCTCTGCCCATAATTCTTTCCCTAACCCAACACCACTGAGCATGCACCTTTATTTTTACATCAACATATTTTTCATCCTTTCTACAAATCCATTCTACTAAGGTGTATATGGAGTATTATTCTTCCTTTATATACCACACTTCTTATAGAATTCTTCAAATTCATTCCCACAAAAATCTCCACCATTATATGTCCTTAGTACCTTAATTATTTTCTCTGTTTGATTCTCAACAATAGCCTTAAACTCTTTAAACATGTCAAAGACTTCATATTTCTTCCTGAGGAAATATATCCAAGTATTCATCGAGAATTCATCTATAAATGAAACATAGTACACGTATTTTCCCAATGATGGAACCGATAGAGGTCCAAAGAAATCATTCTTCCCTCGTTGCACTAGAGGGGAATCTTACGCGATTCTGCTTCCCATATACACAATGTTCACAGAAATCAAAATCCAGAGAGAATTTAGACATACCTTTAACCATACCTTTACTGTGTAGTAGTCAAAGACCCTTCTCTTCGATATTCCAAAGTCTTTGATTTGACAGCATAACCTTTTCTCCAGAGACTGTAGGAGTTTTTTCTTCTTCTTCTCCAATATCGAGAACAGTGGAACTATTACACCCATCAATAATAGTTTTTCCTTGCATATTATAGAGAGCTCTAATCTGAACTCCCTTCAACAACATTATTTCTCCTCAAACCATCCTGCATATTTCTTTTTCAAATATCATTTTTAGCCCTACATCATCCATTTTTCTTACATAAATCAAATTTCTGGCCAATCCATAGATGTGCATAACAATGGGAAGTGTTCTAATCTTTCCATCTATGAGCCTCAACTTGCATTTTACTCATCCTATGATTTTGGTTTTCGATTCATCACCTAGGAAAAAATTACCTCGATCATACCTTTCATATTCACAGAACCACTCCCTTTGGGGAGTCATATGGAAGGATGCACCTGATTCAACCAACCATTCCTAAGGATCTGTATGTGTGCTTGAAGAATACACGTACACATCCCCTCCTTCTTCCTTGGATGTATTTTCTTCTATAGAGGGAGAACATTCATATCCCTTCACTTTCTCAACACTTATGGATCTACATTGCTTCTTGAAATGCCCTTGTTTTCCACATCTACAACATACTTTTACAAACTTTCCAGGAGATTTAGATCTACCCTTAGATTTAGATCTCCCACTTGAGAACTTAGATATATTTCTATCCTGGGAGCATCCTCTTGCAATTAATGCATATGTGCTATGTCCTTCCATGTTCTTTCGTCTCATCTCCTCCTATAACAAGGATGAGACCACATCATTGAAACTCAAGGTAGTTGTATTACTACCTATGGACACAACTAGAATATCCAACAAGTCTGATAAAGAGCACAGTAAACTGATAAACTTACCTTCATATGAAATTTTAATCTCAACAGATAATAACTGACTTACCACAGTATTAAAAGCATTCATATGCTATATCAAAGAGTCTTTATCTCTCATCCTCAGGTTATACATATTATTCCGTAGGAACAATTTATTTACCAGGGATTTAGACTGATACAAGTTCCCCAACTTTACCCATAACTCCTTGGTTGTAGCTTCCCCTGACACATTCAATAATACTAAATCTGAGAGACACAATTGGATTGTGCTCTTTGCCTTCCGATGCAACTTTTTCCAGTCATTTTTTGATGTTCTTGTATGTGAAATAACTGGATCCACTGCGATCCATGGATCTTTGTCTACCAACATATATTCCATCCTTAGCTTCCACAACTCAAAACTTTTCCCATTAAATTTCTCGATCTCCATTTTCGAATTGCTCGCCATTTCTTTTCACTTGAAGAATCAATACCGCAGATCTCCCAATGTAACAAGGATTACCACAATATCGAGCAAAATCCCTGACCATGAAGGTGTCCCCCTGAAGCCAATAATTGATCTAGTACCAAATGTATATTTTAACCTTGTAAAATTATTTATTGCAAACAAATTTTCAGTAAAAGAACATAAAATATACAATGGAAAATACAGAAATTACATAGATATTTTTCCCTTGGAAACCCCAATGGGGAAAACCAACATATTCTATATTCATTCATACATACATTGTTTACAATACAATATACATATAGGAGTCAGCGACATCCAAAACCCTAATCCAATGACCTCAGGTTATACATATTCTTCCGTAGGAACAATTTATTTACCAGAGATTTAGACTGATACAAGTTCCCCAACTTTACCCATAACTCCTTGGTTGTAGCTTCCCCTGACACATTCAATAATACTAAATCTGAGAGAGACAATTGGATTTTGCTCTTTGCCTTCCGATCCAACTTTTTCCAGTCATTTTTTGACATTCCTGTATGTGCAATACTTGGATCCACCGTGATCCATGGATCTCTATCTACCAACATATCTTCCATCCTTATCTTCCACAACACAAAACTTTTCCCATTAAATTTCTCGATATCCATTTTTGAACTGCTCGCCATTTCTTTTCACTTGAAGAATCAATATTGCAGATTTGCCAATGTAACAAGGATTATCACAATCCTGAGCCAAACCCCTAACCATGAAGGTGTCCCCTTGAAGCCAATAATTTCTCTAGTACTAAATGTATATTTTAACCTTGTAAAATTATTTATTTCAAACATATTTTCAATAAAAGAACATAAAAGATATAATGGAAAATACACACATTACACATATATTTTTCCCCTGGAAACCCCAATCGAGAAAACCAACCTATTCTATATTCACTCATACATACATTGTTTACAATAAAATATACATATAGGAGTCAGCGACATCCAAAACCCTAATCCAATGACTTGGATTAGTCAACAACCCTAACTCCTTAACAGGAAATGGAAAACCATCGATGAAAAACCATGTGCCAAAAAACCTCCCAAAAGTGGAGATGAAAATCTAGGACCACCCAAAAATGGACACAAAAAATGAGGAAAAAACAATTTCTGGAGTGCGTCCCCAGAACCCATGCCGATGGGGGATCCAACCCCCTCTTACCCCCCTATGTGACTAGCACAACGTAGACACTACTTCTAGTCATGCAGAGAATATAACACATATACAACACACAAAGCCTATAAAATGGAGGCATGAGCTAGATGCTTCATACTTTTTGCACCATATTGATGGATGATTGTCATAATACTAAATTTTCTTGTGGTGATTATTAAAGAGATTGTTTATAGGTGAGTATTCTTGAGGTGGGGATTTCTTTAAATATTAGGAGCTTCACTCTTTTCTCATTTTTCTAATTGGTACCTTTCATACTGTAGATTTTAACCTTGTACAATTATTTACTGCAAACATATTTTTAGTAAAAGAATGGAAAATACAAACATTACATAGAGATTTTTCCCTTAGAAACCCAAACCGGGTAAACCAACATATTCTATATTCATTCATTGTGATACATTGTTTACAATACAATATATATATAGGAGCTAGCGACATCCAAAAACCTAACCCAATGACATGTATTAGTCAAAAACCTTAATTCCTTAACCAGAAATAGAAAACCATCGGAAAAAACAATGTGCCGAAAAAACCACCCAACAATGGACATGAAAATTGAGGCGACATGAAAAACAAGGAAAAAAATGGGACATGTTTCCCGAGGTAAATTTTTTTTATCGGGGGCACTACCCTCGAACCCTCGCGAGCCCAACACAACATGGCATACACTAGAGGAATTCATGCAAAGAATATAACACATACCCAACATTCTCCCAATTGTTGTTTTCTTTGCATACATGGGGTTACAGGGTTACATAGTCAACAATCCAGGGAAACAATGCCCATGGATCCTCTACATGAGAGAACTTCTCAGTGCTCACAGATTTTGTTAATGAATATGCAACATTGTTCAAAGTGTCCACCTTCATCAACAACACTTTGTTTTCTTCAACCATGTCTCTCACAAAGTGGTATTGAATATCAATATGCTTTGTCTTTGAATGATAAGTCAGGTTATTCATGAGAAAAATTGAACTCTGACAGTCACAATCTATCCTTACATCTTGTTGTACCAACCCAATACCTGAAGAAAATATTTGTAACCATATTGATTCCTTACTTACATGAGTTGTTGTCATGTATTCAACTTTTGTAGTTGAAAGTGCCACTACAACCTATCTTTTGCTCATCCAATTGATTGCTCCTCCAAATAGGTTAAACAAATACTCACTTGTAGATCTCCTATGATCTAGATCTATATCCTAGTATGCATCCACAAAGCCATATATGTCCAACACTCTTTCCAATCCCGGTCTTACTTGGTAGCACAATCCATAGCTAGCAGTGCCACGAAAATACTTGAAAACCCTTTTTACTGATGTCCATTGCTGCTTCCTTGGTTTTGACATATACCTGCTCAAAAACCCCATTTCATGTCCAATGTCCAGTATAGTACATACCATTGCATACATAAAACTTCCAACTATACTCACATATGGAACACGAGACATGTCCTCCTCCTCTTCCCATGTCTTGGGACATTGATCCACATATATCTTTACACCAACATGAATAGGGACCCTGACCGATTTATATTCCTTCATGTTAAACCTCTGTAATATTGTCTCCACATATTTTCTCTTATTTAACCATAGTTTCCTATTTTTTCAATCTCTTTTAATTTCCATGCCCAAAATGAAATTTGCAGCACCAAGATTCTTCATGTCAAATTTAGAGGACAACTGAGTTTTCACATCCTATATAATCTCCTTGTTGTTTCCTATTAGCAACATGTCACCCACATATAAGACCAAATAAATCAAATGATCACCAATTAATTTAAAATACACATAATGATCCTCTTTTCTTCTTGTGAAGCTAAGTCCCAGCATATAAGTATCAAATTTTTGATAGCACATCCTTGGTGATTGTTTTAAACCATACAGATACTTTTTCATCTTGCATACCAACTCCTTCTTTCCCTTCACAACAAAGCCTTCTGGATGCTTCATATAGATTTCCTCTTCCACATCCCCATGTAGGAATTCTCTCTTCACATGCATATGTTCTACTTCAAAATGAAATGCAACATCAAAAAATAAAAAAAATATTATAGAAGTTCACTTGACAACAGGAGAAAAAATCTCACCAAAATCAACTCCCTCAACCTGGGAATAACCCTTTTCTACTAATTGAGCTTTGTATTTCTTCACTTTTCCTTCTGCATTCAACTTGTTTTTAAATACCCATTTGTTGCCAATGGGATTTCTTCCAGTAAAAAACTCCACTAGATCCCAAGCCTCATTCTTTTCCAAGGCTTCCATTTCTTCATTCATGGCCCTTTTCCATAGTTTTCCATCCTTTGAATCCACTTCCTCCTTGACATTTCTAGGATCATCATCAGTAATAGACAAGAAAAATTTGAATAAAAATCAGATGGAGTATACCTTTCCGATAGCCTTCTTTCGCGAACCGATCTCCTCAATAATGGAGTATGAGGATATTCTTCTTATGATTCCAATTCTTCTGTAGAGTCTGATTCATCATCCATTAAATCAAGCTCTATTTTCTTTGTTTCTTTCATACTTGGTAGAACTTCTTGTTTAACAACATCCTTCATTTCTCTAAATACCACATCTCAGCTATACACAACCTTATTAGTTTATGGGTTCCAAATCTTATAACCTTTGAGACGATATTTATACCCAATAAAGATACACTTTTCATCCTTCTTATCTAGCTTACTCTTGTTTTCCTTTGAGTCATGAACATAGGCCTCATAGCCAAATACCTTGATATGTGTGAGAGAATGTTTCTTAGAAGTCCATACCTCTTGTAGATTCTTGTCATCCAACGTTGATGAGGGCGATCTATTGACCAGGTAACATGTAGTACCCACTGCCTCAGTCCATAACTCTTTCCCTAACCCGTCACCAATGAGCATGCACCTTTATTTTTCCATCAGAGTCTTCTTCATCCTTTCCGAAACTCCATTCTATTGAGGTGTATATGGAGTAGTATTATGAATTTCTATATCACACTTCTTACAAAATTCTTCAAATTCATTCCTGTAGAACTCTTCGCCATTATCTATCCTCAATACTTTAGTTATTTTCTCTGTTTGATTCTCAACAAGAGCCTTAAACTCTTTAAACTTGTCAAAGAATTCAGATTTCTTCCCGAGGAATTATATCCAAGTATTCCTTGAGAAGTCATCTATAAATGAGTGTAGTGACCTCAATTAATTAAGCCTAAAAATTTCATAATTTAAACATTAAGATTGTTCATCATAAGCAATAAGTAATTTCTTTCATTCATATAAGCAACATAAATTAAATTTATGAACAACATGTTAATAATTTCCATAATCATCACATAACTCAGCAAATTCATAAATAAAATACCTCTTCCTAATGCTAAACTCTCGCTTATCTGGTTGTCCTCCCTGCTGCCTTGCCCACCCTACTTCTTTGACCAAACCCTGCCCAAACCGACTAACCACCCATCTAGCTAGGAGTAGCCCGTCTAGCTCCCTAGCTCCAGGATACCGTAAGGAATCCTGGCCCCCGTGCCCAAAACCCCCAAAACCAGAAAAAATATCAAACAACCAGCATACAGTCCTCTCCTCCCAATTTTTCATAATGGTCTCCCATAGGACTCCTCCCCGTCATATCTCCCCCCATTCACTGACTCCCTATCCTCCATTAATTACCTTATCCTCCCCATTATTACCTTATCCCCTTTCCTTTGTTATCTTATCCTTTCCTGTCATACGTTATCTAATTTATCTAATTATTTATCTAATTTATTATACTAAATAATCCCTATGCAACTATTTAACCAGGGTTGTTACATACACCCACCCTTCAGGAAAATTCATCCCGAAGTTAAGGTATCTCATGATACAAAGGAAAAGAAACATGGTTCACACATTCATAACAATTAACCGACATTATTAGTAAGTAAACCAAGAAACTCATTCATACTAGTGTACATGTACAAGAAATGCATGTGT
>SNQJ01S0038158.1:39100-53499 GCA_010110895.2 Picea sitchensis | reverse complement strand
AATTTTGACACCCATTCATAAAATTATCATTTACCAAATAGATTGCATCATATCCAACATCATTCTAATAGCATTTAAACCTTCATAGGATTCACATTCACACAATATGTCGCATCATATACATCATCATCAATAACATTTAATCATTGATAAAATTTACATTCACGTAGTAGATCGCATTATATCCATCATCATCGATAACATTTAAACATTCATAAAATTTACATTATCACAATATATCGCATCATATCCATCATTATCCGAATATATTTAAACATTCATAAAGGTTCATACGTCTTAAAAGTTTAAGTGTATCATTTAATAGTTTCACTGTGAGTAGAAAATAAAAGTGTAGGCCTCAGGTAATATTGGTTGTCTAAGTCAAAAGGTGGTGTTACATACACCCCAACTTCGAGAAACATATTCTTGAGGTGGTAAAAAAAGTGAGGGATAGTCTCGTCATAGTGTCTCAGCATCTTCCCAAGTAGCAGATCATGGACTATACTTGTCCCATTGGACCTTAACTTGGTCTACCAGACGGTTCCTGAGCTGTCAAACTCTACAGTCCAATATGAGTAACGGTTCTACCATGAGAGTTCCCACGTCTGATACCTACAATTCCTTCCAATTTAGTTTATGTGATTCATCAACAACATAATGATGTAAAACAAATACATGAAAAATGTTATGAGTTTTATGCAAGTGGGGTGGTAGTACGAGACGATAGGAAATGGGTCCAATTTTCTCTTGGATTCTGAACAGTTCTATAAATTGAGGTGACAACTTTGTCCCCTTCCCGAACCATATGGTACTCTTATTAGGCCTTATACGAATGAAAACCTGGTCTCCCACTTCATAACTTCGGTCGATCCTATGTGTATCCGCATAACTTTTCTTCCTATCCCGTGCTTCCTTTAGTCTCTGCCTAATTTGAATCACCTATTCATCCATCTCTTGAATCAATTCTGGCCCAACTATTACTCGGTCTTCTAGTCTATCCCAACTCAACGGTGTTCTGCATGGCCTTCCATACAGGGCTTCGTAGGGTGGCATTCCGATGGAGCTATGAAATTTGTTATTGTAGGCGAACTCTACCAAAGGTAGGTACTTCTCCCAATGGGTTTGATTATCCATGACATACATCCTAAGAATGTCTTCCATGACTTGATTTACTCTCTCAGTCTACCCATCTGTTTCAGGATGACAATTTGTGCTTAAGTTCAACTGAGTCCCATATGGTGACTGCAAACTTGTCCAAAACCTAGAAGTGAATCTAGAGTCCCTATCTGAAATGATCTTCTTAGGTATCCCATGAAAATGGATAACCTCGCTTACAAACACACATGCCACATCAGTGACGTCGTAAGTGTCTCTAACTGGAATAAAATGAGCACTCTTGGTTAACTTATCAACTATCACAAGAATGGCATTGTGTCTATGAGATGTGAGCGGCAACCCCAAAACAAAATCCATAGAGATGACTTCCCACTTGGACATAGGAACATCATGTGGTTGTAGGAGGCTTGTTGGGTGATGGTGGTTGGCTTTCACTTATTGACACGCTAGGCACTTGGCGATGAAATGGACTACATCATGCTTCATGCCTACCCAGAAGAAAAGTTTCCTCATGTCTGCATACATCATTTTCACACCCAGATGCACACAATAAAGTGCTCTATGTGCTTCCTTCAGTATGATGCTTCGAATATCCCCATTTTCAAGGATGTACATCCTTCCTCGATATCTCAATAGTCCGTCTGCTTCCAGACTATATCCTTCATACTTTGGATCTAATTGCCTCCCACTCTGGAGGTTTGAAGTAACCTTTAAATACCAAATGTCTCCTTGGAGTTGTGTCAACACATGTTCCCTCATATTAATCTTTAAAGGTACCAAGGAGAAGACACATGGCCTCCTACTCAAGGCATCTGCGACCACATTTGCCTTCCCCTTGATGTATGAAATTCCAAAATCGTACTCACTCATAAACTCACTCCATCGCCTTTGCCTGGCATTCAGATCCCTTTGAGTGAAGAGATGTTTTAAACTTTGATGGTTTGTTTTGAGCTCAATGTTTCGCCCCACAAGATAGTGCCTCCAAAGTTTTAGAGCTAGAATTACAGCTGGCAACTCTAAATCATGATTTTCATATAGCTCTTCGTGTTTCTTCAAATTCCTTGACACATAAGCTATCACTCCTCCATCCTGCATTAGCATGGCCCCCAACCCTTGCTTCGAGGCATCTGTGCAGACTGTGAAGTCCTTTTCCATATCCATCACTCGTAGAATTGGTGCACTAGTTAGTAACCTCTTAAGCTCAATGAATGCACTATCACATTCTTCTGTCCATTCATAACTGACCCCCTTGCGCTACAAAGTGGTGATGGGTTTCACTATTTTTGACAATCCTTCCACAAATATCCGATAATAACCTGCTAGCCCCATGAAGCTTCTCACCTCATGGGCATTTTTCGGCACTGGCCACTCCATAATGGATTTTACCTTTTCTGGGTCCACAGAGATTCCTTCACTGGAAATGATATGACCTAAATAATAGATCTCTTTCTGGAAGAAGGAACACTTCGACAACTTCCCAATCAATTTTTTCTCTCTAAGGCAGGACAACGCCACTCGCAAGTGTTCCTCATGTTCTCTTTTGTTCTTGGAATAGATGAGGATGTCATCTAGAAATACTTGTACAAAACAGTCTAAGTACTTCAGGAATACGCCATTCATGAGGCTCATGAATACTGTTGGCGCATTGGTCAATCCTAAAGGTACTACGGAAAACTCATAATGTCCAAACCGAGTTTGAAAGGTAGTTTTAGGAATATCACCTTCCTTAATCCTTAACTGGTGATACCCTGATCGCAAATCAATCTTTGAGAATATTGCTGCTCCTTTCATCTGATCGAAGAGGTCATCTATTCATGGCATTGGGTATCTATTTTTCACTGTAGCATGGTTCAAGTCCCTGTAGTCTATACACAGTCGTAAGGATCCATCCTTCTTCTTTAAAAAAATTATTGGTGCACCCCAAGGTGAAACACTGGGCCTTATTAGCCCTATGTCCAACAACTCTTTCAATTGCATTTGCAACTCACAAAGTTCCGGCGTTGTCATCTGATATGGAGTCTTGGAAATTGGTTTTGCACCAGGTTTTAGCTCAATAGTAAAATCGAGCTCCCTCTCAGGAGGTAACCCTCGTAACTCGTTTGGAAAAACTGTTGGATTATTGAGAGGGGGGGTGAATCAATAATAGAGCAATATAATCCCTTTTAACCATATAATCCAAGTGTTATATCAATGAATCATTATCATCTAATAACTGCAGAGTAAATAAACAATGAACAAATGAACAATCATACACATACATGGTACACCAGTATTTTACGTGGAAACCCAAATCGGGAGAAAACCACGAAATTCTTTTTCTTATATGTCTTGAAGAGTTACATTCATTGGAAGCACCAATTTTCTTTGTTTTCCAGCTGCAACTGGAAGGAGGCTCCAACCCCCTAGTTTCTAAGGCTACAACCTGAGGGAAGCTCCAACTCCCCAAATCTCTGGCTACAACCAGAAGGAGGCTACAAGCCCCAATGTTCTCTGGCTACAACCGGAAGGTGGCTACAACCACCTGTCCTTGCCTCGTCCTGCCACCCTGAAGTAGAAGTAGAATGATGGAACCACGGAGGCTCCAACCCCTAGTTTCTAAGTATACAACATGAGGGAAGATCCAAATCACCAATTATCTGGCTACAACTGTATAGAGGGCTAAGGTTCTATCGTTCTTCAAGAACCTAAGGTGGCTAAGCAACCACCATTCTTGGTTTCTGTTCTCACAATTCTCAAGTAGTATAGGAATGATGGAACCACTGTCACACTCCATTATCACTGTGGAGATATGCCCATCAGAAACCTATACCACAAGTCCGGTTCCATGCATCAACCTGTACTCCTCAACTCTATAATCAATCATAAACAAGTGTATAAATCATGCACCAACCTATAATCAACCCTTTCTATACTATAAACAATTGCATCAACTATGCACCAACCTATAATCAACTTGTAATAAAACAAGTGTACTCAACCATAACCAATCAGAATCAACTCAGACTATAACCAAGAGTATCCAAACATGTACCAAGTATGTTCCTAATCATGTTTCAACTACTCATAAACTATGAATCATCATTATTTACCAATATCATCAACTATATATATTCCCATACAAGTTAACTCAACTACTTTAGTCTTAACCATGTAATCAATATAAAAATACAAACTAAAATCCTCATCAATTTTGTATCATCCAAATATGTTTCTAGCTCTAATAGACCTCGTGTATATGATCACATTCTTTGCAAACCTCCCTAACTTTAAAATTAAGATACTAGCATTTTCATTAAACTTTCTTTAGTCTCACATGCCTAGTTTTGGATTAGTCAACAAATCTCTAAATGTTGGAAGTAATCATAACTTTGAACCCAGAATGTGGCAAGCTCCTAAACTGATACAATGTTCTCAGTTTCATTTTATGTACTCTCCAAGTGGCACCTTACTTGAACCTTCTCAGAAAATGATTTATAGTAAAAAATGACATACCCTTTGCTGAATCGCTTATATTCTAGAGAGCGACTTTTGTAGAGAGTGCCCCAGCCAAAATGTTTGATTTTAATCGATATGAAATATTACACAGAATGCCAAAGAATGTACGTTAACCAACACATTTTTTTCTCACGTAATTTGGATCTGTTATTTATAAGTTATGACGTTTTTACCAAACACTGATTTTGACTAGTTTGACCTGCTACAAACCCTATTTTCCACTGTGAGTGTAATCCCAACATACAATTTTAGACCCAAAAGCTGAATTTTAAACACAGATACTTGATATGGTTTCTCACTTTCATAGAAATTTCAGATTCAACCATTATAGAAAAAAAGTTATAGCTTAAAATGGTGAGATGACCCAAAATAACATACCTTAGAACGCACCATCAAAGAATTTATCCTTTGCATTTCGGCCTTCTTTACTTCACTTTCCCTCGCATTCCTGGCTTAGATATCATTTGTAAACCTCCCACACCTATATATATTCAATATGCTCAAGTGTAATTCAAACGAGAGAGGCCCTTGGCTCTTATTTATACTTCCAAGTAGCTTAAAAAACATCTTCTAGGTCAATCTGGCCCCACCTCTTCCTTATTTTAGGTTGGGTCCACTTCTAATTTCTCCATTAAAATTATTATTGAAATAATTTATTTTGTATTCAATTTCGAATTATAATACACTCATCAATTTTCTTTATTATTTACCTTGAAAATCTCTTAAACCACTCTGGATGTTTGACCTTTTTGGGGCTTCGATGACATATGAGGGTCCTCCCAACTTCGTAAGGCTACAACTTTCAAACCATGAGGAGTTGCATGCCTACATACCAACACTAAAATGGCATGACATGTACTATCCGATATAGAATAGTATTATCTGAAAATATATTTCCAACCCTACTGTTCCATCAAACAAACTTGGGTCCATTACTCCAAACTCCTCGGGTTCCAACTTCTCATGTATTACAATCAACCGAGAATTATGTGACATTGCACATACTATCGAAATGACGTGAAAATAACTATCCATCTAGGGATATTTTCCGACAAATTCACTTTCCTTCATCTCTTTATTCTATAATTAAGCATGGGTTTTCTTACTCCACAGCGCCTTCCCGTGAGGGCTTTCACCATAAGGGGAATTCACTTTGGGAGTTCATCCATATTTACTCTTTTATCACCCATGAAAAAAAAATAATGAGTCATATTTACATCAAACACTAGTTGGTCCATTACCCAAACCTTGTGCTATGGGTCTTTCTTGTAGGAAAATCGCTCATGGACAAGTAGATCGACCTCTAAATCTTGACCTTAACCCTAGACGTAGTGCGCTTCTATCATGGACACTCAATTCCCTTTCAATCTATCTAAGCCTAATGCATGAGAAGAGAGAGTAACAAAAGTACCTCTTAACCGATGTTTTTCCCTGCACGCTCAGAGTTAAGGCCTAATCCTTTTGTTCTCTTGGTCTCAGGGACAAACAAGATACGTCCACTTCCTACTCTACTAATATTAACTTGAAAACAGATCTATCAATCAACGAGGTTCATGTAGCATCGACACAAACTAGAAAGAAACAGGCCAAGCATGTCATATTAATGAGAATAACGACAATGGAAGATTTCTTACAATCGATGCTAATGCAACAAAATTTCACAAGTCCTCTTCGTCTAAACTTGCCTAAACGATCCACAACCCGGATGACAAGAAATTGATGATTGCTCTCCTTTGGTCGATCAAGAAGTTTCCAAGATCATAAGTTTCATATTCGGGCCTTCCTCCTCCACCACTTATGAGATCATAAGTTTGGTGTAATTCTTCTTCCAAAATTTCACTATGAGATCATAGGTTTGACATCATCTCCAATTTGCATCCCATTCACCATTAGAAAGCTTGCTTATAGCAGTCTTGGAGAGGCTCAACAATCT
The DNA here is from genome assembly GCA_010110895.2 of Picea sitchensis. Taxonomy (NCBI): domain Eukaryota; kingdom Viridiplantae; phylum Streptophyta; class Pinopsida; order Pinales; family Pinaceae; genus Picea; species Picea sitchensis. The sequence continues at coordinate 46,955 of SNQJ01S0038158.1, read as the reverse complement.
TGAGATATCCTTGGGGAAGGTGAGATTTTCCTCCTTCAGTTGAGGATCTACCCTAGATCATGGCTGGACTAGGGATACAAATCCAACTGCCTTCAAAGAATGAAAGATGCTCTCATTCATCTCAATGTACTTAACAACTCTACCGCATAGGTAAAGGCCTCAGCCATCATAGCAATCAGAGACTCGGCAGTTTTGGGAGGCCATTTCAAAATCTATAGCCCCTCTCGTGCAAGTGTGGAGCCGCTATAACGCTTCCCCTACGTTGTATTGGGGAGCCAGCCCGAAAGATAGTGTAAGGGGAGCCTCTCCAAACTTTTGGGTGCTTCAGTGGCAAAAGTTGTTTGGACTTCGAGATCTGCCTTCCTCCCTTCAAATCAGTCACAAGTGAGATGTTAGTGTCTCCCTTAGTGTCGCTTATCATGACAAGATGTCACTAACATCCTTTGTGACACTAGTGACCAACCTGCGACACTTGCAAAAGTTATTTTACACTCACGACAATTGAGGGATAATGCGCCATCTAATCCAAATTGAAAGCAATTTTGATCGCAGTAAATAATGCCCCCAAAGTATGAAGAAGATGCCAACCATGACTAAAATAATTTGTATTCTCGGGCAAGGGTATAGACTCAGGAGAATTCGGCTTAAAGCTGGTAATAATAAACATCCAACAAATATCATGATGAGATTTAAACCCAAGGCAGGCATACCCATGCTTGGGCGATCAAGACTTAGTAGGTTATGTCCACCATAAAATACACTGCGATCCATAATTGTATTGATAAAAAGGTATAGCCAACGAAAATACACTGTGGATCTATAAACTAATGACGTGAACTAATTCAGAGCCAATGGAAGAATACATTGGATCTACTTGTGATGACAAGATATACATATATTGTCACAAAGTGGATCTATGTAACAAGATATGTGTCATTTGTTTAATTGAAACTCCTTCACAACCTGGGAAAGCATATCAAAAGTGATTATTCAACCCGTATCTCTTTACCAATCCCGGCGGTACCTAATCTAATCATGTGAATATATGTGTTGAAGCTGAACATGGTAGAAACCACTTTGGATCTATGGCCAATGATGTAAACCGTTAATATGCGCGAGGGAGATCACCATTAATGTTAATGATTCCCAAGGTAAATTAGTACATTCCAACGAACATGAATAAATAAGATGAGGTCGAAGATCCATGGAATCATCCCCATCATGGGTCATCGATGTAAACCCAATCGTTGAATGTGGAGGCCCGCCATTGAGGCATGCGTGTCCCAAAGTACTAAATGGTTTCGAAGCCTAATTCCTGGATAATCGTGGTTGGAGTTGATGTATTAGACTCGTCGAGGGGAGGGCCTTCTGATGTATCCCCATCAACGCACATCTAAACCCATAGAGGTATAATTGGTAGATCAAAGTACATGGACTGACACAGGTTTGAGGCAAGATATTAGGGATGGTCAATTTTGAGGCGATACCTTTGAACACTGAGGCACAACAGTGGAACATGACATGGACCAAAAACTGATAATGGTACCGTGACTTGCGTCCGGTGACTCAAAGGAGTGAAAGGAAACTCAAAGGATTGGCTCGCTATGCAGGTTCAACGGATTATGATATGTACAAAATGACAAAGTGCCGTGTTCACGGGAGACTCTAAGAAATGTCGGATAGTGTTCTCGGCGAGACTCATTGGTTTGTTCTTTCAATTTTTCCCATCCGTATAGATGAGTACCTCTTTTAATTTAATGAGCTCGAGGGAGGCCAACACATGCTCGATATAACTCACCTTCGGTAAGTTCTCTTTCCTATTTAACCGAAGAAGTAAGGGTTCAGTTCCCATATGGTCCCGCCAATGTGTTTTAACGGTGCCCAAAGATAGAAAACTGAAGGTTTTTCGATTATAGAGTTTGGAAAACACTTAAAAGAGAAATCCTTCGGCCTTTTTCGTGACAGTAGTCCATCGGTGACCAAAAGGGGTAATCCATCGCCGAGACGCCTCTTTTCCTCGACCTTCTAACGAAAAGGAAAGAAAGCAAGATCACCTCGACAATCTTTCATATTTAGAGAGTCCGAAAAGGGTTTAAGAAGACTCCGTGGGGGTTCCTTTTTTGTAGATTTAGTCTTTGAATTCCGAAAAAGAGATAAACTTCTACCCGGTTACATTCTCATGTATTTATGAGCACGAAAGAACAAAGATTGTTGCATGCCCTGCCTTGAAAGCTGGTGGTTTATCTCTAGAATGATCATCAAAGGTCGACATGCCCCCAAGCTTCAATTCATTCAACGACTTTGAGGTTGGCTTCCACTGCAAGTTAGGATGGAGAAAAAGTGATGTGTGGATGAAATGAAGGTTCAAAATGAGCATTCCAACGAAGACTCCGACTCGACATTCACACGAAAGATCTGGCGAAAGACCAACTTGAAGGGAGAGGTAATTGGTTCATTTTAACCAGCTTGACATGAGTGCCAAGAACTATGATCATAGTCCCGTGTTTGATCCCCGATCGGTTTGTTTCATTTTTAACGAGCTTGCTACGAGGAACAGTATGTTCGCTATGCCCCAAAATTTCTTTTGAAATCTAGTGGCCTCTGCTGCTTCATTTTTAACCAGCTTGCCACAGAGAAGAAACTATGCTCAAGTATGCCCCCTGCATGAAATCTAGTGGCCTCTGCTTCATTTTTTAACAAGCTTTCCAATGCAGAGAAGAGAACTATGCTCGTGACTTCTTTTGATCATGGCTTCCAAGAGGATAATGCTCGAAGGATACCATATCAATGGACAAGACTCGGTCATGGATTCCAAGAGATATTCACTCGATGGAAGAAACACTTTCTGGAAGGAACTCATGTTGAGGTTCGCGATTGGGGTAAGGAGGTCAGGCTCCAGTAACCCTACCGAGGAGATGACCATGTCAACTACCAGATCCAAATCTGCCTAAGTTGAGGTCATGGGAGACAACGCTACATAACTGACATGCGACATCATTCTCGATGACATAAGAACCACTTAGGAGGTAACCTTAGGCCGGCGAATGAAAGTTGACTAATAGTCACAATTCTTCCGCCGTGAGGGAAAGATATCACACCTAAAGAGCGGATACAAGGGCTTTCATAGCATAGACATAATCCCTTCTAAGGAGTAAAGAGAAATCCAAGGGGTCTCGACTACCATGATTATCGATAAAGACAAATTTTCCTCCCAAAGTTACAGAAACCTGAGGGAAGGATCCCTAAAGGTTAATTCAGTTCCTCCTCAAGCCAGCAACCATGTAATTGGCGTCGGACAACCCAAAGCTTACTGCCAAACGACGACCGAAAATACTAACGGACGATCCTTTGTTTATCAGTGTTTGAGGAACGTCCTCACCACGAACCCGTCCGTAACTGAAAGGAACGCAGGAAGACGAGGTTCAGTTAGTGCACCAATCAAAAAGGATGGCCTCATTGAGGTCCCATAGGAGAGTGAAGGAATCTCCGGCATCTTAGAGTCCAGATAACAAGAAAAACATACAAGATCAATACTTTCTAGAAGGGGAGTAGGATTGATTGATGATTGGATCTGATCAACCAATGGTGGACTTGATAGAATTGACTTGGGCACTTCAGAGAAGAGGGACCGCCCCTGAGGAGTTGACCTGATCGCCACTCTGACATTTCTCCCTTAATGGAGGAATGGGATCGGATCATGATTCCAGGACTGATCGACTCGACTTTGGCACTCTTCAGGAAGAAGGACTGACCGAGAAGGGACTGGATTAGTCACTTCTAGCATTCCTTAATGGAGGAATAGGATCGACCACACCTAGACCGGATCGACCACTTTGGCACTCTTCATAGGATGAGTGGGATCGATGGTGAAACGGATCGACCGGGCTTTGGTGTCACTCTCTAACGGAGAGTGGACTGATTGAGAATGAAAACAGATCGACCACTTTGCTATCACTCTTTTGATGAAGAGCAAGGCTAATAGATGATGGAATTGGATCAGCTACTTGAGTTCGTGGTTCAATCGAGGAGGAAACTAGATTGACCACCGATCAACCGGACTGACCGGGGATGGAACCGATTGGATCACCCATCAACCAACAATGGGTTGGGGGAAATCTCATGATAACCTTCTAAGTTGGACATCTTCCAAAAGAGAAGAAGCCTAGTCCATACAAGGACAAAGGTGAGGAGTGGATGCCGATTATGATTTACATAACATGCAAGTGGAACTGATGTATTTTCTTCCTCACCAACCAACATCAATAGACGGGTGTCATCGACATGACCCGATGAGGGTCGATGACGTTAGAGGACCACATTTCAAGAGTTGCAAGACCGGGCAATCCTCGAAAGTGGGTCACCTCCACAAAGGTCGCAAGGGAATTTGGGTTTCGGATTCTTCCTTTTCATCTTATTGATTTCATCAACACTCCTGCAAGAGACATTAAGAAGTAACCGGATTCTTGTGGGAGCCAACATCGATGTTGTTGGGGTCTCTGTCCTTTCTGCCTTCTTCTTCTTTCTCAGTTTCTTCTTCTTCTCATCAACCTCGCTACTTGCTTTAGAGCTTTCACTAGGCTAAGAAGGAGAAATGAAGGAGACTTGATGGGCTAAGAAGGTGGAAAAAATTGACATGAGTTGATGTGGTGGTAATGGACATCCAAAGTATTAGAGGTAACCAAACATTAGGATTTTGGGATCACCAGATGGGAACAACCAACCTGTAATCCAATAGTGAGTCCCCGGAAGAATTCCAAGGTTGGCAACATATGGAGGACCAAAAGTTTCCAAATGAAGGAAAGGTAAGGTTCCCCAAAAGAAGGGGTTCCTCCGCATTGGTGGCCTCCTGTGGATTCAATGCCATTATGGACCTGACCACCTAAGGTCCATCAAGTAAGAACAAAGATAATGCTAATAGAATCTAAGAACTTCAAAACCAAGCAAAGGACCTTCTTTGATGAACGGCATCAGTTGGGTGAGATGAAATCCAACGTCATGCGGATCAAGTCCGTAGTTACGGGATAGGGTGGAACAAGCATAATGCATGACCGCTTTAATGTACTTACGACTTGGTGCAAGCTTCCACGCAGTAATTGTGGATTTACCCCTCCAAGGAGCCCGAGTAGAGTTTGGTTCAATGTCCGCCTGTACACAAAGGAGACTTCCCGTCACCGTCACCTTGTAAGAACCTAAAGATTATGGATACTAAGGTCACCAATTTGTAGTCATCCCTTGGGTGGGTACATTTGACAGTCCGATCTGAATGTACAGGCAAGGTATCAAGCCCAAATCAACTAAAAGGCTTCCACCAGCACTGTGGATTTTACCTCAAAGTGACCCCCATAATAATGACATCAGACTACCACAAATGGTTAAAACCACGGAGAGGGTTAGTCCCCGAGTTTACCCAATGCAACTCGGGCGTAACTCCCCCGTAAGTAGAGGGGATCCTGTGCACTTATACCATGACCGGATTTTTCTCCTATCACAGATGCTACTGCTCGTTTTAACAACTTTGAGAGTGCTGCGCCTCACAGCCCTAATCAAAAGTACTATACCTATTCTACTGCTGGTGGAGGATCTTATCAAAGAAGAAGTTCTAGATGAATTTGAATTAGCGTTGATTTTAATGGCCAGTTTTTATGCAAAAGGGCGTAATGGAAGTGAAACGAATGGAATTAAGACTCAGACCCAAAGAGAGTGCACTGGGCATGATAAGTAGTCATTTCCTTTTGATGAACAACTATCTAAGGGAGAGAGTTCTTCTACCCAACAAGCACAACTACTGAATGCCCTCAAACAATTCTTTCAATCGTGATCCTAATGTAATGCAAAAATTTTAAAATGCCTTCTAATGCTCTCAATCAATTCAAAGTGCAGATATATTTTATTGTTTGCGTGTGAATGATGATCAATGCAATCACAATGCTAAACTTTTGCCAATTATCTTCTTGGTATGAATGAGAACCAAACTAGCGTAAGCAAAAAACACACAAACAATACACTCCTTTGTAGCAATCAAAACGAAAAAGCTTAATGGAAGGAAACAATCAAAGAGAAACAAAAGCTAAACACCAAAAGAAAAATTGAAGAATAAGGACTTTGACTCAAAGGAAATAGGAGTTCTAATAAGTCTTTGATGACCTTCACCAAGGTTTCATATTCTAATCAAGAGAGAAAAACAGAGCATGGGCTTCAAGCTTCATTCAATCAGAAGATCTAAAGACAAAACGGTGAAGAAGGCTACAAGATCCAATCAACAAGGTGCTTATCCTTCTCGAAGACGGATGTCAAGATTAAATAGGAAGAAAAAATTGACTCATAAGGTCACTCAGCAAAAAAAACACGAGGGAGAAACCCAAAAAATTGCAAATTTGGAGGGTTTCAGGGCCAAAGGAGGTCAAGCTCAAGGCCAAGGGAAAGAGCCGCTATAGCACTCAGGTAGGCTGCTAGCGCTGGCACTCCGACATAACACCTGGGTCGTGGCTGTGGTCTTAAAGTCCCAGAATTGTCAAAAATTTCAAAAATCGAGATCCGAGTTTGACAAATATGCCTACGTGACAAGACAAGGATCCAATCAGCTTGTGAAACTAATCAAAGAGGGGTAAACCAGGTCTAAAACGATTAAGGTAATAGAACAAGGTCACTGAGGAGAAAAAATCCAAACAAGAGTTTTTGAATTGAGGCTATCTCCTCAGTGGAGTCGCTTAGTTTGTGTTGTAGGAAAATCTGCCCATGGACAAGTAGATCAACCTCTAAGGTTTGACCTTTACCCTAGATGGTAAAAGTGCTTATCATGGACACTGAATTCTTTCGAATCTATCTAAGCCTAATGCATGAGAAGGGAGAGTAACATATACCTCTTAACCGAGCGTTTGTCCGCACGCCCGAGTTGCGCCTAACTTCCTTTGCTCACTGAGGTCCGCGGGACAAAACAAGATACGACCACTTCCTCTACCTATTGACATTAGCTTGAAACAGATCTATCACTCCAATGATAAGTTCATGTAACGTCAAACACAAACTAGAAAGAACAGCTGGGCATGTCATATTATTGAGAATAACGACAAGAGTACTTACAATCAGAGATGCGAATGCTACGCCTGCCAAGTCCTCTCTGCCTTAACCCCTTGCCTAAAATCCATCCACAACCTGGATGACAGCAGCCTCGATGATTGCTCTCCTTTGGCTGACCATGAGTTTCCTCCAAGATCATAAGTTCTTTCACATATTCAGCTCTTCCTCCACCACTTATGATCATAGTTTGTAATTCTCTCTTCCAGTCCTCACTTATGAGATCATAGCTCTGATCATTCTCCAATTTGCAGTCCCCATTCACCATTAGAAATATTGCTTATATATCCTTGGAGAGGCCTAAATAATCTTGAGATATCCTTGGGAAGTGAGGGATTTTCCTCCTTTAGTTGAGGACTTGCCCTAAGATCATGGTCGGACTAGGATTCCAATCCAACCGCCTTCCAAGAATGAAAAGATGTTTCCCCCACTCATCTCAACAGCTTAACAACCAACCAGAATAGGTAGCGCTCCCCAAAGGCTATCGAAATGCTTCCCTTAAAAGGGCCATCAGAGCGTTGTAGCGCTCCCTAGTAAGCTTTAGGGGGCGCCAGCGCCTTCAAAATCTATAGCGCTCCCTCAAAAGGGCCAGGGGAGCGTTATAACGCTCCCTGACAGTGTATTGGGGAGCGTCGGCACTCTGAGATAGTGTAAGGGGGAGCGCTCCTCTCCAAAACTCAGTTTTTTGGGTGCTTTCAGGTGGCAAAAGGTTGTTTGACTTCAGTAGATCAGTTCTCCTCCTTCAAATCAGTCATGTGAGATGTTATAAGTGTCTCCTTAG
>SNQJ01S0038157.1:1392-19051 GCA_010110895.2 Picea sitchensis | reverse complement strand
AACATAGGAAAACAAATATATATTTTTGAATATAATAAAAATATTTGTGTTTCTCATTTCTAATTGGTTGATAGAATTGAAGTGTTATTGCTCCCTTCATGTCTTTCAATATGTAGAATTAATTGCATAATCAATGAATTTCACCAATCACCACATCTAAATATAAAAAGTTGTACTATGTATTTATTATTATGCATTATTATATTTATATTATATTTATTATCTAATATATTATTTATATTATATTTGTAATATATTTATTATATTTGTAATATATTTATTATATTTATATTATATTTATGAATATTATAGTTCCATTCAGCTTACGGTTCATTATACATTTTGAATAACAAACAACCCTCAATTATTATCTTTTGACAAAAAATATTCATTACTTGTGCATTTAATTATATTAAGTTTCATTGTTCAACATGTATTTCCCAACTAATTGGGCAAGGACTGAGTTGGTATGCAACCCTTGTTATATATCCTTTTGATTCATTTAAAAAAGGGTCCTCCGTAATAAACTTTCAACCAAGCCCCCTTTGCAAAGGTGTAACAGTAACAGAACTAAAGACAACGGTGATTTTGCGTTGTACAGTCCCACATCCACACCTCTCACATGGTCATCTGACCTATATGTGCAAGAGTTATTAAATGCCAAGAGAAGACTGGAGGTTTTGGAAGTCAAAGGGCATGAGAGAGACCTTCAAATCCAACTATTAACAGTAGCAAACCGGGACTTCACAGAAAACAATAAAGTTTTAACAAAGCAAATGACCATGTTGCAAGAAGCCCTTTTGGAAGCAAAGGCTGAATGGCAAGGCTTGAAGGATGCCGAGAAAATCAGGGAAGATTCCGCGGTGGAAATAAGAGAGGTGATGAACTCTAAAACACCCAAAGTTGAAGGGAAAACATGTGAACAAGCATACATCCATGGAGTGAAAGCAAAAGATAAAGAAAAAAGAGATTGTACAAAAAAATCCAAAACTTGGGTACAAATCATTAACAATTATGCTCATATGGAAAAAGAAACACACAGCCAGGGGGATGACATGAAAAGTAGAGAAAACAAAGAAAGACAAGGTAGGGAAACAAACATAATTATCAAAGGTGTGAGAGAGTATGGAAAAAATGAACGTACTCTCGATCTTACAAGTGAATTCTTGAAGGACAAGTTTCTTTGGCAAGGCCGAATTTGCCAAGCATGGAGGGTGGGTAAGCCTAGTGGAGAGAGATCTAGGCCCATAAAATTCATCATGTCACGCATACGTGACAAGCAAATTCTCCTAGGCAAGAAGCAACTCTTGAGAGGCTCTCGCTTTTTTCTAGATGAAGATTTAACTATTAGGCAGTAAGAAGAAAGAAAGGAAGAGTTGTTAAAGGTTAGGGAAGCAAGGGATGAGGGCAAAAGGGCATGGTTGTTCAAAGGAAAAGATGTTATTCCCTTTTTCGTTTCTCATTCTAAAACAAGACAGCAAGTTGGTAGCCAAGAAGAGAAAACAATTTCACTAGCAGGAAAATATGCAACAAGGCCAGTTGGGACAAATAGGGGTGAAGACTCAACTTTGAGTCTTGTAGTCCAAAAAAAATAGCAATCAAACTATTCCCAGGTTTCCTTAAGTTTAGTTTGTTGGAATTGCAGAGGTTATCCTTAGAGGCGGGGACCTGGGTTAGGACCTATCACGGAAAATAGGGACATAATTTCTCTATTGGAAACACATGAGCATGAAGGGTGCAAGACACATATGTTTGAAGAGTATGTGAAGATGGCAGTGTGGAAAAAAGAAACTGAAAATGGTAAAGGGAACGGGGGTATCATGGTCTTAGTGAAGAAAAAAAAAAGGTCATCTCATTCAGTTAGAAAGAGAAGACTCAAATAAATAATACATTTGGTTTAAAATATCAGAAAATGGTAACATCATCAGGATTGCAGCATGTTATTTTGCTCCACAAGTTTCAAAAACTTACAAAAGTAGGGGGCTTGATCACAAAGACCCCTTTGCATCCTTAAAAAATGATATTGTAGCGTACTGTCAACTAAGTGAAGTCCTTATAGTGGGTGATTTCAATGCTAGGACAACATGTGAACAAGCTAGTATTCTTCGTTGTAAGGAAGATTGCAACCCCATTTGGATTACAGAAGAGAGAAATCATTAGTGGACAAGAGTTTTAGAGGACAACAAAAGTTCCAAATTTTTTGGCGAACAACTACTTACTTTATGTGGGGCATTTGACTTAGTCATTTGTAATGGGGTGGCTAGATGGGTGAATTCTAGCAATTTCACCTGCAATACCTACAATGGAGCAAGTGTAGTAGACTATGCAATTTGCTCACATGGCTTGTCTGAGAAAATGGAGGAATTTTGATTGGTGAACAACTGTGGGAGTTTAAATCTGATCATAAACTGATCTATTTAAGTCTAACTTAGGCTAAACAACAATAGCATGGGACAAAAAATCAGCACATCAGGCAACCTCCTTCAAAGGGTAGAATTATGTTGACTCAAAAAAAATGTAACTCCTTCAAGATAGCACTAACGAGGTTGTTTAACAAGGAGAAAATTCCATCCCAGGGCCTTCATAGCCATGAGTTAACAAATTTAATCCAAAGCGCACTTACAGAATGCAAAAGAGCAAAAAATAGGAAATCTGAAACAAATTGTTTTCCGGTTAATGTTTGGTTTGATGAGGAATTCAAAATAGCAAGGAAAACTTTGAAAGATTCAAGCCATAAATAAATAATCATAAAATCTTACAAGCAAATTGTAAGAAAAAAGAAAGTTGATTTCATGATCTCAAGGAGGGAGGAACTAATCTTCTTGGGGAAAAATAACCCCGAGTTATTTTGAAAGGAGCTTCAAACGAGAAAGAAACAAACTGAAAATAATATCACATCCTATCAATGGTTCGAGTATGCAAAGCAGCTTTATGAGCAAGATCCTAAGGTGGACACTCCCCCTCCCCGCCCCCCCGCCCCCCTTGGCCAACACTACTACTAAGCTATTCACCGTGCAAGAAATTGAGGTGGGTATTAAAAAGTTGGGTGTTGGAAAAGAAAAAGATTTAGTTGAACTTCAGGCAGAATATCTAAGGTGGGGTTCAAAAACTCTTGCACCTCACATTATGAAAAATTTCAACAACATCATTCAGCAAGGATTTCCTACAGATTGGACAATGAGCCTAGCAATACCACTTTTCAAGAGTGGGGATTTCAACAATCCCTCCAACTATAGGACCATACTGATAAACCCCTTGTTTGCAAAGTTATTTGGAAGTATGCTAGAAAACAGAATCAGCAAGTGGGCGGAAGAAGGGGATAAGCGTGCTAAAGGGCAANTCAAACCTAAACACTCAACGATTGATCACGGTATAACTCTAAGGCACATCATTGAAAAAGTGTGGGAGAAAAAAGAGGAAGCTTGTCGATTTCAAAAAAGCTTTTGACACAGTCCCTAGAGATAAGCTTTGGCATAGAATGGAAGAACTTGGGGTTCCTATACATCTTAGAGAATCCGTCCATAGGCTTTATGAGGAGGTTAAATTCAAAATCATAACGTCAGTTGGTATCTCCGAAAGTTTTAGGAGTGATATTGGGGTCAAGCAAGGGTGCCCTTTGTCCCCTACCCTCTTTGGGTTATATATTGACAAACTTGAAGTGTGGTTAAACTCACTGGAGGGTGATGGTGCTCTTTTGGGTGATTTTGTGATAAGGCTTCTTTTGTATGCAGATGACCTTATTATGATTGCTAATTGCAAGAACACTCAATTTCCCTTGAGCGTTTTTGTAGTACAGTGGGAATGCAAGTCAATACTAGCAAGACGAAAGTGGTAATTTTTTCTATCAAAAGAAAACATAAGCAACATAAGTTCTACTTTGAAGGCAACACCCTTGAAGAAGTGGAAAATTACAAATACCTCGGAATTGACTTCAACAAAAATCTAAGTTGGGAAGGCTGCAGAAAGAAAAGAACTTTGGGAGGTTGGAAAGCATTCTATGCTTTTCAAAATAGATGCAGAGAAATAGAGCTATGGGATTGGAAGACTATGCAAACTCTCTTTGGAATTTTAGTGATCCCGGTGGTTCTATATGGGTGTGAAGTGTGGGCCAGCAACACATCTGACTTACAGTGGAAACAAATTGAGAAGATTAAAAAACGCTTGATCACAAACAAGTTTAAAATTAAAAGTTCAGTCCCATATGATATCATGCTGAGTGAAATGGTGGTTGCTCCTATTGAAGCAATTGCTATGGTGCGTCTCATAAGATATCTAAAAATAATTGAGCAAATGGAAGACAGTTGATGGCCTACGGTCGTCTTCAATGACATATTGTGCAAAAGGAAGAAGACATGGATGAGACAAAATATTAAATGGCTTAGTAAATGGGATATCCACTTGAACAATAAAGAGATAAAGGCTTTTGTTATCGATAGGTTCCACAAGCGAACTTGGGATAAAGGGATCGGGAGAAAGAAAGAGTATTATATTGAAGAGTTTAACCCCACATACAATCATCATCAAAAAGCGTACATTGGGGCCAATATATCTTGGAGAGACAAAATGCTTATTGCCCAATTAAGAACCAATTCCCATCAACTCTGTTGTGAAACTGGGTGCTGGAAAAGACCAAAAGAAGCTTGGGAAGAAAGGGTGTGTGTGTTCTGCACCTCCGGAAAAGTGGAAACACAAAAGCATTTCATTTTAGAGTGTGAAGCTTTCAAAGATAGCAGGGACAACTATACAAATATCTTGACAGTTAGCTCTTGGAATGATTTATTCAGCGAGGGGACAATGGAGAAGTTAGGGGAAGTTGAACAGGAAAAAGGCTGAATTGTTGAAATCAGTGTGTGAGGCGGTCTGTCCCATAGGCTATTAGCCTCGTGGACGTTAAAATTACTACTTCTTCTTCTTTAATAAATACTATGATTATCTCTTATAATTTTCTTTAGATTACAATGTTTTTTTTTTCTTTTTATAATCAATTATTATCACTTTATTGTTAATAAAACTATTAAGTATTAATTATTGGTATGTGATTTTTATTATTTATAATATTTTAATTAGTAGTAATAATATTAATTAGTTAGTATTAATTCTTAGTAATATTGTATTTCTTTTTAGAATATTAATACAACAATATTTATTTAGTATCTCTTTTTATTATTAATAATGTTTTTTAGTAGTCAATTAATATCACCTTATTATTAATACTATTAATTATTTGTGTATTAATTATTTGTGTGTAGTTTAATTATTAATAATAATATCTTATTAATCAGTATTAATTAGTAGTAGTAATATTACTTATCTGGTATTAATATTTAGTTATAGCAATATCTATTTAGTATTAATATTTATCTCTTTTTATTATATAGTTGCACAGGAATAACTCTCAATATTTCCAACATCTCTGAAACTCTAGTTGAGCTTGGGAATTAGTAGGGAAAGCCCCCAATTGGTTGGGAACTTGGGAGTTTTTGGGGAGCTTCAACATCAAGAAAATGGGAGCTTGGAAACTAGTTTCAGAATTAGAGAACTTTAAATTAAAATTCTATTAAATTACAATGTAAATATTTTTATTCCGTTATTACAAATATATAAATTATTACAAATATTTTCATTATATTTATTTAAAATATCATTATAAATCAAAGACTAAACTACACTAAATATTATTAAGTAAAAAAAATTAATACTACTCACTTTATAGTTGTGGATATATAATTTTTTTAATGCATGTGTGTTTTTCTTCAAGCCCACACGAAACATGAAAGTAGAATAATACTCTATCCATGGCAAGAATTTGCTCCAGTTTGTTGTTGCTATCAACCAACCATATCATTGATTTTTATTGTATTTCCAAAGTACAAGAGTATCACTATTTAGCTTTTTCCAATCAGAACAAGAATAATGCTTCAAATTTACAAAGATGTTTGAAGTTTATATATGCAAAATTTAATTTTTAAAAAGGTTAAAACTTTATATATGTATTTTCAAATTTGTTTCTCATTTTCTATTTGAATCTTTATGGATGTTAAACTTTCAATATTGTGTTAAATATATTCATATAATTATTAGTACAAATTAAATTAGTAATTTTGATATTCTAGTTGTTACTTGTTGCAGTGGGAACAAGGTTGTCCTTCAATTTTATCATTATCTAGATACATTGTAATCTAAAATATTTTTTATTTTTTTAATATATATTATTGTCCCTCCCAACTTCAAGTTTTCTGTAAAATTGGGGAAACTTCTATTTATTTTGGACACTCTATCCATGTTCTCAACATTTCCACTTTCAAAAAACTAGTACAATATAATTTTATTATTAATCTTTTATTAATTTATTAATATCACCTTATTAGTAAAACTATTAATTTTTTTTCTTCCAAAAGAACCTAAATTTTTATCTAAAAAAATAAAATTTACATTCTGTATAAATTGTTCAAACCACAAAAAATTATATAAATCCACAAATATTAATTTTTTTTCTTCCAAAAGAACCTAAATTTTTATCTAAAAAAATAAAATTTACATTCTGTATAAATTGTTCAAACCACAAAAAATTATATAAATCCACAAATAATAGAGATAAACAGTCATCCAAACAACTAGAATATAAGGAACCAACACATAAAAAAGTCCCTCTAAATATCTCCTCAAAGTTTTGATTAAAAAAAAAAGTTGGACGGTCTGTAGAAAATGATGAACATGGTAAACATAAACTGAGAAAATCCAATTAATTCTGAGATGCTCGAAGGGCAAGGTCTTCACGGTATGTGATAATTAATAAGACTATAAATTAATTGTGCATGTTTTTTTTTTTTAATAATATCTTACATAATATTAATTATTTGGTATTAATTCTTAGTAATAACACATATCTATTTAGTATTGATATTGTATATCTATTTAAAATATCAATATAATTAATTGTTTTTCAATAGTGCTTTTAGGTTTTTTTTACATAAGTTAACATTTTCTCTAGTCTCTAATTAGCTTATTTTGTATTAATTAATTGTTTTTTCTTTCCTTTTTAACTTGATTTCTTGTCTTGAACATGGATCATGGTTTGGATAAGAAACATCGATCTACAAAGATGAATACTATGAATTACTCTCCAAAAAAAATTGCAACATGATAAGTACAATATTATTTTTGTTGTCCCTCTTCATTGGAAATGGGTCATTTTTTGGTAGGAATGGATGATCAAATAGACAATCATGCATGTGACATAACTTAATGGAATTCTTATACTTTTGGAGTTATTGATGGACATAAGCTTGTACCCCATTATTTAGGAACATCCTATGATGCAATCTAAAAGTGTAATATCCCCATCTATGATAGGCTAGGATATTAGTGATTTTGTCAAACAATTTGCATTACAAGTATTCTTTATGGACTAATTTGGTTGACAACAGATTCTACCAATAAACATTTTGTTAAACATATTGCATGCAATTCAAAATTCATAATATGGAGAAAACACATGGGTATTTTATTATGAAGGGAACCCAAATTACAATATCTAATGGTTGTTGCGGCAGCTGCAATACATCAATGAAAATACACAATGCTCAAACCAAAACCTGGAAGATGTCACGGCCACCTCCAAAAATCTCTCTCCAAGATGATGCCAAACCACAAGATGAAGCTCAAGTGAATATCCTAGATGGATCCTCCTCCTTGTCTAGCTAGGGTGGATGTTGCACCACCAAAACCAAACTCCAATGGAAGGGTTTTGCCAAAACCCTAACAAAAACCTTGGCTCATAAGAGAACTCCAATAAGATATCAAATGCAAAACATAATGCCAAGGTGAAGCGCTACCCCTCCTTTTATCCTTCTTCCATGCCTTCTAGAATGTTCCCCTTTTTTTTCTAAATCAAATATGACCCCTATTCCCTTTTACTTTCACTTTAAGATTAACAATCAATTTTAATAATTTTTAAGTAACTCATTAATCTAAATTTACTTTATTTCCTTAATGTCACTTAAAAAACATAACATCTCCTAACTAAGCGACATTAAATAACCCCTTTGAACCCTTTTTTCTTCACTAACAAGCCACATAAGTCATTTCCATTGTAGAATAGGGGAACCCAAAAATGGGGACATGACAAATCCTCCCTTCCCAAAGATTGCTTGTCCTCAATCAATTCCATCACAACCATAGGAACAAAACGTTGAACCAAACTAAAACTAATAATGATCCCTGGGTCCCAAAACAATATGAAATATGCGGAGAACCTACCGCCCATAATACTGCCCTATAATGTATTAACACAAATGGCCTCCTGAAAGTAACAACTGACTCTCCCATTTGTACCAGTTGCCAAACTGTCTACCCATAAAATATCAGGGTCCCATGCTATCACCATAAAGGACCCATCAAGTTGATGTTGCGCCACTTTGATCATAAATATATGATCCTCCTGGCTAGACTATATCCTCTGCTTCTACAACCACAAGTTGAAATGCCTCAAAGGATCGTCCCCACTATTGAGGATCATATCCTGCCAATGTATCTCAGTGAAGTCCACCAAATAAACTCTAAAATCAGGCATCTCAAGGAAGTCTATGTGGTCACAAACTGATAGGGAATCAATGACACCTAATCTCCAAGTATCAAATTAGGGTAAATCCATAATACTCCAGCACCCTGAGCTTACTGCAATCATCTAGACATTGTTCGGAAATTCCCTCCATGCGAACCTTTCTCGGACCGACCTATAAGTAGTAAAGCCACTAGGGTCCCAAACTAACCTATATGATGTGAAGAACCCTATAGCCCTGATTTGCAAGATGGAAACAAAAGAATCCACGTGACTTTCTCTGATAAGCCAGACAACTAGTAGCTGCACAAACTTGGTCCACTCCTCAGAAGACCATTCTTCCAAGCAACCAAAACAAAGGGTAAACTCCAGAAAGTGAAAACTGGCCATCTCATCTATATAGGTTGTCGAGCTATCAAACACTATAGTCCCTCCAGTCATAACTATCTGACCACCATGCTCAAACTCCGCTCTCCTCTCCTAGATCCCCAAACTGAAATCCCTGAAAGGATTGAACTCGCTATCCTAGATCATGTCTCACCAAAGCATATCAGTGACGTCAAAGCCTACCAATCCACATATAGACTAGATCCTGGGTATCGTGAGGGAAAATATACCTCGCCATATAGAATAAGGCTCAACAACTCCTCTCACAACATCCCCACAATGACGTAGACCAATCACTGTCACAACCTTGTCGACGAGCCTCATCATCTGAAGAAATCTAACACTTCAATGAATGTCAGGATCCCACCACCAAATTGGAAGTTTGTCACTCCCAATGCCTATTGAAATCTCCATGAACTGATCATATATAGTCTGGATCTCCTCCTTTTCACTATGTGCACATATCACATGGTCCAAATGAAATACCTTTTACATGGCCACAATTCCACCTGTCTCATCCAACTGAATCATGTGAAACTCTCATGTCCTGATGTATATAATGGGGGCATCAAATAACAACAATAGATTCCTCTACCACTCCCTGCAAGAATGGAAAGTGACTAGTGCATTGGTCAACCCCAAGGGTATGACCCGGAGATCATAATGAAGTTTGGAAGCATAGTTGTGACTATCCTGCACCCTGGTCCTATTATGATGATATCCCAAATGAAAATTGATCATTGAGGGATATGTTACTCCATGAGGCTCAACCATCCACTCACCGATCATGGGCAACCTAAACTCAAAGGTATGCCTGAGGACTTTGTCGAGAGGTCTCCCTAGCGGAAACACCCCACAACTTCATTGTACACTATCGTGTGCCAATGAATAACCCTGCATATTGTTGCATATCATTGAGTTTTCCTACACCATCTTGTATCATGTAGGCACTACTATAACCATCACTCTATCGACGTCTCCTGAACCTATATCCCATAGCATGCCCATCTATGTCATATACCTTTCCACCCAATCCATGGATGCATCTACTTCCTTGTGGGATGGTCCCCAAGAAATGTTCTCAAGTATCTCCTCCACAACCAAGCCTTGATCCTTTAGGGAGATCTCCAATAGAAGCAACTTATGATCCCCACAATGAAAAACAAGTGCATGGTCAAAACCCTCTGCGTTCAACCTCTCCTCAAGCACCTGCAACTCTGAATGCTCCTCATCCAGGATCATCACAAGATGATCCTCCCTCAAATCATGAGCGTCAATCATTCCCTCACATGTCATGGCTTCCAAAGATTATGGAGTCTATGTTGTATGTGATGAAGAGCGTGCCAAACTCAGTTGGTAACAAATCTCCTCAACCTCCCTTTCCTTTTCTTCAGCAAACTTGAGAGAAAGGTACGTATCCATGAACAACTGCAAGTAATCGTATTTCACTCTCTCTAGTGCTTCTTTGATGATGTGTAATTTGGTACTGGTGACTCCCTCTGCAAGTCCCCTTTGTCTCTCTTCCAACTGGGTTTTCCACATAAGGTCTTACATACTTATGAGCACCATCTTTCCTTGTCAACACTTGCACAATTTTCTCCTCTGTGACCAATAATCGATTCTCCAATTCAAGCAATGTTATTTCATCAACATGGTGTGGGTTGTCACACAAGGGACNTTCCACATAAGGTCTTACATACTTATGAGCACCATCTTTCCTTGTCAACACTTGCACAATTTTCTCCTCTGTGACCAATAATCGATTCTCCAATTCAAGCAATGTTATTTCATCAACATGGTGTGGGTTGTCACACAAGGGACCAACTGACTCACCATATGCTATCATGCAGTGATGGGATTCATGTGGACAATCATCCTCATAGAGTATTTCATCCACCAATTCAGCCCCTTAGTTTTCATCCTCCACGCATAGCTCTGGTATAATCATGCATGCATCATCATATATGTCATAAATAGGATAAGGTATTGAATCCTCATCATGCGTAGGTGCTATCATGTTTCAACCTCCGTCATTATAAGCATAATACACGGGGAGAGATGTTGAATCCTCAACATCGATTGATTGGAACATTGTCTCATAATCATCATAAGTAGGAAAAGACGTTGCATCCTCATCTTTCCCCTCCAACACACTAGTGCCATTGGCCTCATCAGTTAGCTCTGATGGTGTATCACATGAGGCTATTGTTTGGTCTTCCTCTATTTACACATCTTCAACATGTCTAGATGCATGTTCCCCCATCTATCCTTCACAGTCATCTCTCTTCCATTTTTTCCATGTGATTTTCAAGGAATCCTCATCCAAGTCCTTGGACCAACTTCTGTACCAGAGAGTGTAAACTCTTTTAAAGGGTAAAATTGCATGAATCTCTTCACTCAATGTTAGATACTTCTAGTACGACATGTATGTAATTGATGATAGATTCCTCTTGAGTTTCGGATCTATCATCAACTTCCTACGCCATTCCATCATTGGTTACTTAACAGAAACAATATGAAAATGTCTTGTATGTACACAATCTAAAATAACTCTTGTGAGTTTGCTGCCCTTTTACTATTGATATAGCTTTGGCAATGACGACTGGTGTATTTTGGTGATTTCTTTGGTATTGGATTTTCGTCAAACACTTAAGTAGCAAACTCAAATCCATTGTTGTTAATATTGATGATATGGTTTCTTGTTTGTTTCAACAAATAATCAAGGGTTTGGATGTTGATGACACATGCATATGCATTTGATTTGACCACCCAACATAAATTATTTTCATTCAACACGTAATAGCAACTGGTAAAAGTATTTTTAACTTGTTGTAGAAATAACCACAATGATGCATCTGATATACATATAATTCTTCTATCTTTTAGATATCTTCTTGGAAAATACCTACATGTGCAACAATTAATCGCCTAGAGTAATGTCGAAGTCTCTTCCAATAGATGATGTTGTTGCTCCACAAATTCCCCAAACCTCCTCAAAACGCTCCAAGGTCAAGGATAGAGTTGTTGCCTTCCTCTAAACCCCCATGACTCAACAACGGGCCTACAGCCTCTCCCCTAAGCCCCATGACTCATTGTTTGTAATAACCTTCCTAGGTGTCGATGTGGATTTGTACTTGTTGCTACTATGTTTGTGTGTTTTCTTGGTATTGGACTTTCGGCAAACACTTTGAATGTAATACCATGTTACCCTTGAAATTACCTCTTTTGATTGTTGGTTTGTTTATTCCATTTGTTGTTATGTTTTAGAGAGTATTTTGGGTCATGAGTATTGTCAAACAATTGGTGGACATACTCAAATCCATTGTGCAAACCCTATTTTTCTCACTGTTGTAGCTTGGGAGTGTATTTTTGGTTTAATTCCTTTGTCAAACTGTTGGAAACCCTGCATTAAGACCACTATTGATTATGTCTTGGTGTGTTGTATGTTTACTATTTGATTTGGTACTTTGGTTAAATGATTTGTTCACACACACACACACACACACACCTTTTTGTTGTTGTTATTTTGTATATTCGTTGTTTTATGTTCTCTAGTTGTGTATGCAGTAGATGATCATGTATTTGATGCCAAATAAAATGGTAAATATATATACATAGATGACAACAAACTGAGAGTGGAAATTAACTCAGTTAAAAATCCAAACAAGCAATAGATCTGAGCTAATATTATTTATTTTCTGACCTGGTTACAAAGATGGCGGCCCCCAAAGAGTGCAAGCCAACCGCTACAACAAAATACATGCACCCTAGTATATATGTATGTGTGTGTGTGTGTGTGTGTGTGTGTGTGTGTGCATTGTGACAAAATCCCTTTGAAAGGCCATGAACAACAGTTGAATTGACAAGATCTGGTGAAGGAAACAAAGAGAAACAATGCTTGTTCGATCTGTGATTGTCTTCTGAACTTTGCAACCCCCCCTTCACAATTTAACAACTCCTTTCCTAGATGATGTGACTGATGTAAAATCAATCTGGAGAAACAATATAGGAGTTGTAGAAACCCCTTAAAAACACTATAACCAACAAAGGATTGGATCTGAGAATAAATCAAGTTGGCAACAAGAATACCTTGGATCGACCCTCTTTTTTTATACACCAAAAATAACAATGTATAGGCACATTTCCTGGAAATTTTAGAGGCAAATAGAAATAGTAAAACCCAACATATATAAATATGATTGATGTATTAATAGTTAAATACTCCCATGTGGCAGTCTTGATACACTGAAGTAGCTTCCCTATGAACCCCACGATTTGTTGATATGAGGCAACCTTCTTCAAGAATTCCACAAGCCATAAAATATTGGCGAAACTCTTCTCTAGTGCCCAGGATCTCTGAAAACAAATGAGGTGACCCTTCTTTCAGATTGCCACTACTGCAAATGAGTGTTTGGCTTCCACAAAAACACAATAAACTCTTGCAAATAACCACAAAACTTAGAAAAATAATGGATCTTTCTTCTGTATTGAATCCAAGTGAGAATCTGAGTGATTCCTCCTACCAATGAGCTAGGGTGGAATCTTTCACCACCGAAACCAATTCTTAGCAAGGGTTTTGCTCCAAAACCCCGAAGACTCCAAGAACTCTCCAAGCCAATAGGTAAAATGATCAATCAACATCATGAGGGAATGAGCTCTCATTGTAATTTTATACAACTTTTTTATATTTTCCCCTCAAGTGAATTTTTAATTTAACTTTAGTATTTTCTCTAAAATCACTTTATTAATTTATTAAGCCTTTTTACTCCAAAAAGTGATTTATTTGAATTTAAAGCATTTTTTGCCACTGAAAGTCACTTTTTATCCTCTCCACCATTTAGAGCTCTTCATCACGGTTCCAACGAGATATTACACCAAGGTATCCTCTTCACTAACTTGATTAAAATAACACCCTTAGGGAGATTAATTAAATTATGCCCAATATAATCCCAAAATTACGGGAATAGTCAAAATGCTCTGGAACCGAAACTGAATGCACAAGAGTGATATCAATGATGAAATATGATGATCAATCCTAGTTGGGAATCATACAACCCATCTAAACCCTATGAATTCATTGGTAAAGTTAAACTACCCCTCTGACCATGTTGACCAGTCCTTGAAATTCATATCTAATCACATAGTAATGGAACCCAAAAATTGGGACATTACAACCTCAAACCCTCATTTCTCTACAAATCGGGCTTAAACCCCTCTACTAAATCTCTCAACTTATAAAGGGGCTTCATGGCTCACATAATTGGGTCACCAAACCTTCATGATTTCACTCCTGGAGCTCACGGTTCCCTTAATTGACCTGTATAATCCCTAAGACCCCATCTTATACTCAGAGGTCTACAAAAATAAGGGGATTGGTCACACAAATACTACCACAGTCTCCCAGAGTTACTCTACCCTACAACAAAGGAAGGATATCGGCCTTC
This sequence comes from Picea sitchensis, assembly GCA_010110895.2. Taxonomy (NCBI): domain Eukaryota; kingdom Viridiplantae; phylum Streptophyta; class Pinopsida; order Pinales; family Pinaceae; genus Picea; species Picea sitchensis. The sequence goes on along the minus strand of SNQJ01S0038157.1, from coordinate 4,660 downwards.
CTAGAAACCATGATACACATAGACCTGCAAACCAACACAATTCGACCCTAAATACCACTAAAGAAATTCACCCAAAAAGCTTAAACTCGTCCCACAGATAAAAAAGAAAATCCGAAAAAAATAAAAAATAAATAAATCATCCCAAACAAGAGAAAATGACCCTCCTCACACAAATAAACCTACACACTATGGAAATGGCAGCTCCCTTGCAAATAATTTCGACCCAACAAGTAATGAAATTGGCCTTAATGACCAACTCAATCCAACAACCCAGATTTTGGCCCCAAGGCAATGAAACTCGACCTGCTCAGAAGATTGGTGGCCCCAACAAAGAAGAACGGTTCCTATCCCCAAGATTTTGGACCCACCAACTCTCAGATCTGTCCAGTAAGAGAGTTTGGCCCAATACAAGTGAAGCAATCCTTCTTTAAGGAAAAATGACCTATTAATGAAGGAACAAGCCTTCACATAAGAAGAAAGTTTCCCACAATACCAAATTCACAGCTCGACAATAAACTTGGCCTTGGTATCAATATTTCCCCCTAGGTTGGCAAGATCTCCATCTCTAATACCACTGTAATATCCCTATCTATGCTAGGCTAGGATATTAGTGATTTCGTCAAACAATTTGCATTACAAGTATTCTTTATGGCCTAATTTGGTTGACAACATATTCTACCAATACAAATTGTGTCACACATATTGCATGCAATTCAAATACTCATAATATGGAGAAAACACGTGNAGGATATTAGTGATTTCGTCAAACAATTTGCATTACAAGTATTCTTTATGGCCTAATTTGGTTGACAACATATTCTACCAATACAAATTGTGTCACACATATTGCATGCAATTCAAATACTCATAATATGGAGAAAACACGTGAGCATTTTATTATTAAGGGAACCCAAAGGACAATATCTAATGGTTGCTATGGAAAGTGAAATACATCAATGAAAATACACAATGCTCAAACCAAAACATGGAAGATGTCATAGTCACCTCCAAAAATCCCTCTCCAAGATGATGCCAAACCACAAGATAAAGCTCAAGTGAAGATCCTAAATGGATCCTCCTCCTTGTCTAGCTAGGGTGGATGTTGCACCTCTGAAACAAAATTCCAATGGAAGGGTTTTTCCAAAACCCTAATGAAAACCTTGGATCATAAGAGCACTCCAATAAGAGATTGAATCCAAAACATAATGCCAAGGTGAAGCACTACCCCTCCTTTTATCCTTTTTTCATGCCTTCTAGAATGTTCCCCTTTTTAACTAAATCAAATATGACCCGTATTCCCCTTTTACTTTCACTTTAAGATTAAAAGTCACTTTTAATAATATTTAAGTAACTCATTAATCTAAAGTTACTTTATTTCCTTAATGTCACTTTAAAAACATAACATCTACTAACTAAGCGACATTAAATAACCGCTTTGAACCCTTTTTTCTTCATTGGCAAGCCACGAAAGTCATTTCCACTACAGAAGAGGGGAACCCAAAAATGGGGACATGACAAAAATTCCTTTCATAGTCGATGAATCAATAATGAAGAATCCATAATATAAGTGGGAGGGAAAATATTAATCTCTCTTGAGTTTGAGAGAAATGGAGGTTAGGATCAACACATTTAGGCACTTTGTGGTGAAATATTATAAAAAATGATAGAGTGATTTGTAAGAGTGTATAGTAAGAACCTTGACAAACATAACCTCTAATACTTGCAGTGTTATCTAAAGGAAGGACAAATTATGCTTCTTTTTCCAAACATGGAAAATGAGTATATTACACATTAATTAAAATATTTTATATGGTTTTATATTTTATCAAAATATTTTCCAAGACTTCACAATGTTTTATAATTTAATGAAAGTTTTGCCAAGACTATACAAGATTTTATAATTCACTGAAAGATTCACCAAAAAATTACATATGCATATTGTGTTACTGATAAAATAGTCCTTGAATTTTCCTGTGTCTCATGGGGGTCACCCATTTATTATACATAAAAATTTAGAGAGGGGATGTTCTTAAAATTTTCCATGTTTATAACTTAAGTGGTTGTCAGATACCCACTAAGGAAAACAAAAGATTTCCCGTCGAATTCTCGAGGATCAAAAATCCCCGAAATACCTACGGGGGTCTTAGCATAGGCTAGTTCCTTCCTTGTCCACCTCCATGTGATCGTGGGTCGCGACCACAGGCCGAACAAGTATGGTGTTCTTTCTCTCTTCACGACTCAGCACTACCAAAGCGTCGAGTCTTTCGACTCTGCAAACCCCGACATGGCAAAGCGTCGAACCCCGACAGGGCTTAGCGAGTGGCAGGTTTCCCCCTTGGGGTCTTGTCCACATGACCCTGTCCCATGTCTACGCGCTTAAGCCAACCAAGCGCTTATTGACTTTTCACGAAGCGGGGAAATGCGATGCATGACCTCCCTTTGACACTTTTCGCTACTCGCAACCTCGGAGGTTGAAGCATCGAGCTCTCGTGCTCTTCTTCTTCGAAATCCCGAGACGCGAAAGTCAGCAATGGTTGNGTGAATCTCCAAGACGCGAGAAGTGAACAGAGTGTTGACTCCTTTCCGGGCAATGTGTGCCCACCTGTCAATCACACCAGCCCCACCTGATGGATGTGCCACATGTTCTCACGAGCCTCGACTCTCATTACTTCGCGACTTCTACAGTCGAAAGTGACCCCTTCCAACCTCTAAACCCCCGAACTCTCGATATACGATATCTCCATGGAGTTTTGATCCAATGGTCCTCCTGTTCCTGGATCCAACGGCTGTCTCCGTTCCTCGCGACTTGGAGCACCCAACCTTTGGGCTCTTACCTTACAAACCTCCGAGTTCGTGAGATTCCTTAATCTCTGCCACCTGTCCTCCCCAGATGGATGGTCCTGATCCTCTCGCGACTTCGCCACTCACGAAGTTGAAATACTTCCCTCTATGACTCCTGATGTCTGAATCCTCGATATGGGTGATCTCGTGACGCGCATCCACTCTCAGACGAACGGCTCATATTTCCTTAGGACTTCACTACTCGTGAAGTCAATATGCTTGCCTCTGTGAGTCCCGTTGCCCGAATCTCCGAAATGGATGATTCTGCGACATGCGTCCTCCTGCAGACGGACGGCTCAGATTCTTTCTCCCCTTCAGGACTTCACCTTTCGCGGCCTCGCGAATCTTGAGGCAAGGGTTTTAACCCTTCAACTCGCGAATCCACGAAATGAGATTTCGCGAGTAATCCAATGGTCCTTGTCGACCC